>CAUYLG010043198.1:0-122389 GCA_963573385.1 Cacajao melanocephalus
CAGGCTGGTCTCGAACTCCTGACCTCAAGTGATCCGCCCGCCTCGGCCTCCCAAAGCACTAGGATTACAGGCGTGAGCCACCACGCCCTGCCACAGAAGGACTTTTTCATGTTATTTTAGACACAGGATTGTTCATCTACATACCTGGTGCAGTATATCCTAAGCACAAGAAGAAGTACCACGGAATCTTAAACAGTACTTAGGAATCTTCGTAGCAATGATACTGGTATTGCTATTTTGAAATTGTGTGTGTGTGTGTGTGTGTGTGTGTGTGTGTGCGCGCAGTTACTATCCTCTACTACTATATGTGCACAAATAATAATGTTAATGTCCTTAGCAACAAGATTTTCAGCATAAAAACAGAGACCCAAATTTAAAAATTAGGCTGGGCTTTGGGCTGACACCTTTAATCCCAGCACTTTGGGAGGCTGAGGCGGGAGGATCACTGGAGCCCAGAAGTTCAAGACCAGCCTGGATAACATGCAAGACTTCGTCTCTACAAAAAATAAAAATTTATCCAGGCGTGGTAGTTCACGCCTGGGTCCCAGCTGCTCAGAAGGCTGAGGTTGGAGGATTGCTTGAGTCTGGGAGGTGGAGGCTGCCGTGAGCTGTGGTTGCATTACTACACTCCAGCCTGGGTGACGAAGCAAGACACTGTCTCAAAAAAATTTTTTTAAAGTTAGATAAAAACCCTGTAATCATAAATTTAGAATTATCAGTATGTATTTATAAATTCTTTTTTTTTTTTTTTTTTCAGGGACAGGATCTTGCTCTGTTGCTCTGGCTGGAGTGCAGTGGCTATTCACAGGCACGATCTCATTACTGATCAGCACAGGAGTTTTGACCTGACCCACTTCTGACCTGGGCTGGTTCACTCTTCCTTAGGTCTCCTGGTTGTCCCCTGCTCCAGGGAGGTCACCATACTGATGCCAGACTTAGTGCCAATACCTGACTGGCACAGCGCACTACAGCCCAGAACTCCTGGGCTCAAGCAATCCTCCTGCCTCAGCCTTCCAAGTACCTGGGACTACAGGTATGCACCACCGCACCTGGCAATAAATTAGTTTTCTCTTTCTAAAAAGCGTGTGTTTCCTAGATCTGTTCAATCAAACGTCCTACCAACAACAAGCTCTCAGCAATGTACACCTTATAACCAGATAATGGCTCCTTTTTTTTTTTTTTGAGAAGGAGTCTTGCTCTGTTGCCCAGGCTGGAGTGCAGTGGGGCGAACTTGGCTCACTGCAACCTCTGCCTTTCAGGATCAAGCGATTTCTCCTGCCTCTGCCTCTGCCTCCTGAGTAGCTGGGGTCACAGGTGTGCACCACCACACGCGGCTAATTTTTGTATTTTTAGTAGAGACGGGGTTTTGCGATGCTGGTGAGGCTGGTCTTGAACTTCTGACCTCAAGTGATCCACCCGCTTTGGCCTCCAAAGTACTGGGATTACAGGCGTGAGCCACTGCACCTGGCCCAGATAGTGGCTTCTAAATATCATTTTTCACTCTGAGGAATCAGGGAACCTTGGAGAAATGACTGATTCCAGATGTGAAACAAGAATATAAAGATGGGCTGGGCGGCCAGGTGTGGTAACTCACGCCTGTAATCCCAGCACTTTGGGAGGTCAAGATGGGTGGATCATCTGAGGTCAGGAGTTCGAGACCAGCCTGGCCAACATGGCAAAACTCCATCCCTTTCTAAAATACAAAAATTAGCCAGGCATGGTGGTGCATGCCTGTAACCCTAGCTACTGGGGGGCTGAGGCAAGAGGATCGCGTGAACCTAGGAGGTGGAGGTTGCAGTGAGCTGAGATCGTGCCACTGCACTCTAGCCTGGGCAACAGAGTGAGATTCCATCTCAAAAAAAAAAAAAAAAAAAAAAAGAAGAAGATGGGCTGGGCACGGTGGCTCACTCCTATAATCCCAGCACTTTGGGAGGCAGAATTGGGAGGATCACTTAAGGCCAGGAGTTTGAGATCAATCTGTGCATCAGAGCAAGACTCCTGTCTCCCAAAAAAAGAAGAATATATAGGAAGAACCTGGGATATCTTTTTAGGCCAGAAAACAAGAAATCTAACTAAGTACTGGATTTATGTCAAAAAGACACTGGGGCCATCTTGAAGGCACTCCTGGGTCAACCTAAGCATCCAAAAGAACAATAAAAAGAATAATAACTGCAATAGATTGAGAATTGAAACACTAAATATGTAGAAATATATGAGTTCATTAAAAAAATCAGTGAAAGAAAACTCACTGGTCAACTTTGAAGGTCGCTAAGGAAACCATTTATTTTTCTGTAAATTGGCAAACGGAAGGAAAGAGTCAGGTATATGTCCCATCTTTCCTGTGCACACTGTAGCTGAGAGATTTCGTGGTTGGATCAGTTTCCTGTGGCTGCTGTAATAAATGACCACAAACTGCTTGGTTTAAAAGATCAGAAATTTATTTATTTTCTCACAGTTCTGGACACCAGAAATTTGAAATCAGGGTGTTGGCAGGACCAAGCTCCCCTCAAAGATGCTGGGTGGGGTGGGGTGGGGTGAAAGGCTTCTTCCTTGCCTCTCCCAGCTTCTAGTTGTCGTGAGCACTCCTTGGCTTGTGGCTGCATCGCTCCCGTCTCTGCTTCCATCCTCACATGGACTTCCCCTTTAATCTGCGTCTTTGTCCCTCTGCTTTTCTCTTATAAGGTCATTTGTCATGGAGTCCATTTGGATAATCCAGGACTTTATCTCAAAATTCGTTACTTGATTACATCTGCTAAGATCTCTTTTTCTTTTCTTTTTTCCTTCCTTCCCTTCCTTCTTTCCTCCCTTCCTTTTCCTACTCCTTCCCTCCTTCCCTCCTTCCTTCCTTCCTCCTTCCTTCCTCCTTCCTTCTCTCCTTCCCTCCCGCTTTCCTTCCCTCCCTCCTTCCTTCCCTCCCTCCTTCCTTCCCATCCTCCCTCCCTTCCCTCCCTCCTTCCTTCCTTTCCTTCCCTCCCTCCTTCCTTCCTTCCTTCCTTTCCTTCCCTCCTTCCTTCCTTCCCTCCTTCCAGCCTTCCTTCCCTCCCACCCTCCCTCCCTCCCTCCTTCCTTCCTTCCTTCCTTCCCTTTTCCTGCTTTCTCACTTTTTTTCTCTTTCTTTCAAGATAGGGTCTCCCTCTGTTGCCCAAGCTGGAGTACAGTTGCACAATTGAAGCTCACTGCAGCCTCAACCTCAACCTCCCAGCCTCCCAAATGGCTGGGACTACAGGCATGCTCAACCACACCCAGCTAATTAAAAAATTTTTTTTTATAGAGAAAGGGTTTCACCATATTGTCCAGGCTGGTCAGGAACTCAGGAGCTCAAGTGATTTGCCCTCCTTGGCCTCCCAAGAAGTGGGATTACAGGCATGAGCCACCCCACCTGACCCCCCTTTTCCAAATAAGGTCACATTCACAGGTGCTGCAGGGACATTCTTTTGGGGTGGCCACTGTTCCACCCTACACAGTTGGTGAGTTCTTCTTGGAGGAATTCCAGTTAGTAACTTCAGAAGAAATCATTTTGCAACCTCAATGAAATGATGGACCCAGGTAACGATCAGGACTGGTTTCCAGCACCATTAGATGGGAGAGTGATAGGATCTTTACACTATATTGCATTCTATTCTATTCTATGCTATGCTATGCTATGGGTCACGCCGACAACCTCTGGAAACACTGAGCAGGTTAACATCACCGAACACGAAATAAGTGGACACTATTTGCTTTGGAAACTCAGGCCACAGAAGGAGAAGGATGTGTCATTCGCCATGAAGAAGTGTAATTTTGCTTCATGAGGAAGACGGGATTTTTGTCTTCATTCTCTCAGTAAATCCCAACCACCTAAGAAGACTATCTGGCACGTAAGATGCTCGTGAAAATGTGCTGAATGAATTAGCATTCATATAAAGAAATCCCAAAAATCAACAAGAAAGCAACAACCCAAGAGAAAAATCATAAGGAGGGAGGAATTGACAATTTACAGGAGGAGAAACAGGAATGATCAATCAACTAGTGAAAAGGCTCAATCTCAATAGTAATTAAGGCAATGAAATTTAGAACCACAATGAGATACCATGTCATGACCTCAGATTGGCAAAAACTTTAAGGTCTGATGCTACCAAGTGCAACTGAGGATGTGAAGCAACTTCATCCAGTGCTGGGAGTGTGAACAAGTATAACCACCCTGAAAGCAGTTTGCTAAGACCTCATGAAGTCGCACATGGGCATCTCCTAGGACCCAGAAATTCCACTCCTAGGTGTTTACTTTACAGAGACTTGTATGAATGCATAAGAAACCGAAATGCTCCTGGCAGTGTTACTTGTAATGGAAAAATGTAGGAAACAACCTAAAGGTTTGTTGATAGGTGAATGTAAAATGGTGATGTTTTAGAGATATTATGCAGTGGTAGAAACAAATGAGCTAGGAATTGAAAATCAGAAATATGAGCATGAGGCTGGATGTGGCCGGAAGGAAGGAAGGAAGGAAGGAAAGAAGGAGAAAGAAAGATAAGACAGAAAGAAAGAAAGAGAGAGGGAGGGAGGACGGGAGAAGGGGAGGGAAGAAGGAAAGAAGGGAGGAAGAGGGAGGGAGGACTCAGATTTGGCTGGAAGGAAGGAAGGGAGGAAGGGAGGAAGGGAGGAAGGGTATAAGCAGTTCTTGTGTGTCAGCCTCTCGACTAGCTGGGATTGCGGGCGTCCACCACCACACCTGGCTAATTTTTGTATTTCAGTAGAGACGGGGTTTTACCATGTTGCTCAGGCTGGTTGTGAACTCCTGACCTCAGGTGATCCACCCACCTCAACCTCCCAAAGTGCCGGGATTAGAGGTGTGAGCCACTGCGCCTGGCCCCCATTACACTTTGAATGAATTCTGAAGCCCTAGCTGTGGTCTGCCCCATTGGCCTGGCTGCTTTCTGGGCATCGTCTGTTTCTGCTTTCCCTTTTCTCACTGAGCTCTGGCTGCAGCGTTCCTCAGAGACACCAGATGTGTTCCAGCCACAGGGCCTTTGCATGTGCCATTATCTGCACTGAACACGGGGCACGAATCTCTCCTTCCTGACATGCTTCTTCACCTACCTCACAAAGGCCACTGGACCATCTTCTGTTTTACCCCAGAGATGACAATGAGCTTGAAAGCACCCAGATCTCTCAGGCGACACCGCAGCGGGAGCCTTTTTACCCTTGTGCTCTGAGCTTTGAGCGCAGAGCTGAGCCAACTGCTCCTACTGTGCGCCTATTCAGGGAGGGCTCGCCTGTAGACGCGGCTGCACCAGGATCTGGAAAGAGTGTGTCTTGGTTGGGCACGGTGGCTCACGCTTATAATCCCAGCTACTCGGGAGGCTGAGGCAGGAGAATTGCTTGAACCCGGGAGATGGAGGTTGCAGTGAGCCGAGATCGCCCCACTACACTCCAGCCTGGGCAACAACAGTGAAACTCCATCTCCAAAAAAAAAGAAAAGAAAAGAAAAGAAAAGAAAGAGGGAAGGGCTGCCCTCTGGGTGGAATCACGGTGGTCTCCAGAAATCTCCTCCACCTGATTCCTGGGCTGGAGAAGCCACGTGTTCCCTGCAGCCACCTGGGGCCACCGGGAGATTCTGGTCCGAGGTGGCAGTGCAGTTCCAAATGCAGAGAGCGAGGCTGGGGTGTCTGGGATGAGGCAGGCGGGAACTGGGCTCAGCACTGGACTAGCTCTTGGGGACGTTTTATTTACCAGGCTCACCCACATTTATGTTGTGCTTCAAAGTTCCTGAAAGTTCTTGGGCATGGTGGCTCATGCCTGTAATCCCAGCACTTTAGGAGGCCGAGGCAGGAGGATCACTTGAGCCCAGGAGTTCAAGACCAGCTTGGGCAACATAACAAGACCTTGTCTCTACAATAATGAAAATAAAAATAAATTTAAGTAAACATTCCTGAAAATTCCCATGGATCTCAGCTTATCTTGAGTTTCTCAGCAACTCCATGAGCGGGGAACTCTGATTGCCAAGTTACAGGTAGAGAAATTAGGGCCCAGCTTTCATCAGCAACGGAGTCAGGATTTGAACTCAGGTCGCAGACTATAAGCCCGTCATCTTTCCCGCGTTCTATGACTCCTCCCTTTGCACTGAAGGAGAAGGACCCAGGCAGTGCTCCCACCGATATGACTAAAGGATCCAGAAAAATCATTATTTTCAGCACGTAATGAAAAAACTTTGAGGCTGGGCACGGTGGCTCACGCCTGTAATCCCGCCACTTTGGGAGGCCAAGGCAGGCGGATCACCTGAGGTCAGGAGTTCGAGACCAGCCTGACCAACCATAGAGAAACCCCATCTCTACTAAAAATACAAAATTAGCCAGGTGTGATGGCACACGCCTGTGATCCCAGCTACTCAGGAGGCTGAAGCAGCAGAATCGCTTGAACCCAGGAGGTGCAGGTTTCAGTGAGCCAAGATCACGCCACTGCACGCCAGCCTGGGCAACAAGAGCAAAACTCTTTCTCAAAAAAAAAAAAAAAAAAAGAGAGAACAAAAAGCTTGAGGGAGGTTCCGAAGCCCCCTCGGCCCTGAGCAAGCTGTCATTTTCCCTGTACTTCTCACAGACCTGGAACCACAACCGTTCCAATTACAGGGTGTTCATTAGCACTCAGCGCAATTCTCATGGAGGGATGGCAGGCTTGGGGCTCAGCCTGGGAGAATCTGCTATCTGGAAAGGCAAATATGAGCCGTGAAGCTGCTGGGTGGACTGAATCATGCAGTGAGAATTTCCTGGGGCTGGGTATGGTGGCTCACACCTGTAATCCCAGCACTTTGGGAGGCTGAGGCAGGAGGACCGCTTGAGCCCAGGTTCAAGACAAGCCTGGGCAACATAGCAAGACTCTGTCTCTACAAAAAATTAGCAATTAGCTGGGCATGGTGCTGTGCACCTGTGGTCCCAGCTACTCCGGAGGCTAGGGTGGGAGGATCGCTTGAGCCCAGGAAATGGAGGTTGCAGTGAGCCGAGATTGTACCACTGCACTCCAGCCTGGGTGACAGAGCAAGACCCTGCCTCAAGCAAACAAAGAAAGAGTTTCCTGAGGCCCTGCTGTGGCAGACACCCCTCCTGCAGGTCAGGGTTGGGCAGGAGGCAGGTGGCCCCTGTTATTGCCACGTGAGCGCCTCCAGGTGGCATGCTCGAGGTGGGTCTCACCTGCAGCGGCAAGGAGGGTGAATGTGGGGACAAGCAGGTATTTCCCAGACGCGAAGGGTCGCAGGATCGGAGAGAGGTGGGGAGGCCAGGGCAGGTGGTGCAACAGGAAGTGAGTGAGGGCCCTGTTTTATGTTTTATTGTTTTGTTTTTAAGATAGGATCTCACTCTGTCTCCCTTGCTGGAGTGCAGTGGTGTGATCACAGCTCACTGCTGTCTCAACCTCCTGTGCTCAAGCAATCTTCCTGCCGCAGCCTCCCGAGCAGCTGGGACCTCAGGTGCATACCATCACGCCTGGCTAATTTTTGTATTTTTTGGAAAGACAGGATCTTGCTACGTTGCCCAAGCTGGTCTGGAGCTCCTGGGCTCAAGGAATCCTCCCGCCTCGGTCTCCCAAAGTGCTGAGATTATAGGCATAAGCCACCACGCCTGGCCCTGAATTTTGTTTAAAAACTAAAACTAAGGGGCAGGGTGCAGTGGCTCACCCCTGAAACCCCAGCACTTTGGGAGCCTGAGGCAGGAGCATCACCTAAGATCAGAGTTTGAGACCAGCCTGGCCAACATGGTGAAACCCCATCTCCACTAAAATATAAAAATTAGCCAGGTGTGGTGGCGCATCCCTGTACTCCCAGCTACTTAGGAGACTGAGGCAGGAGAATTGCTTGAAGCTGGGAGGTGGAGGCTGCAGTGAGCTGAGATCACGCCACTGCACTCCAGCCTGGGTGGCAGAGCGAGACTGTCTCAAAAAAATCCCAGAAAACTAAAACAAACCCAAGAAGAAATAAAAGGCCTTCCAGTGCTATTACTTTTGGGCTAACGTTCACTTTTTAAACTACATTGCTGAGGCCAACTTTGTTTTCTAGAAACCTCCTAGAAGCTGCAGAGCAAGCGTGGGTCCCCAGCCACACTGAAACATCCTCTCTGGGGACAGCAGAAAGAACCGTGTTCTTTAAACAGCCACAAAACCACGTTATCGGGGGGAGGGAGGTCTCTGAGCCGCTGCTCCCGGCGTGGGGGGTGGGGTGGACAGAAGCTGGGACGACGTCTTTGTGGGACCTGGGACCTTCATGTTCCCATACTGGTTCCTGTAAATTTATGTTGCTCAATAAAAGTTTTGAGAAACAAAATATTCTTTAGAAACAGCTCGTTAGCTGTTCCACAGAGCGGGCAGTGGGTGTTCCTCTCACTAATGCCAGAAATTCTCTGAAAGGCCTTCTGTGTTGGTGCCATTTTGTAAAAAACAAAAACAAAAAAACAAACCCAAAACCTAATGCAAGGACAGTTCTTGCACAGATTGGAGGGGCCGAGCAGACCCAGCAGCCCTGGCAGGGAGGTGCTGCCCTCCAGTGGCCACTATGAGAACAGCAGGGCCTGTGCACAGGAGACCTCAAAGATCACTTATTTTTCATATTGGTAAACTGAGGCACAGAAGATCTATAGAGGTCTCGAGGTAAGTTACTAGCATATCAAGGACAAAGGGCAGATTGTGTGTCCCTGGGCTGTTCTAGTGGGGTGTGGGGGGCTCTGGACATGGGGACGTTGGTCCCTGTTGCCTCCATGAGCTGCTTAGGGAATTTCCAAGCACCCTCACAAGGGCATGATGGGGGTCCCCAACCCCACCCACAGCTGAAGGGATGGTGGGCCAGCGGTCACTCAGATACCCCCTGTCATGCCTCAGTAAGTGACATCTGAATGCCAAGGCCGTGCAGAGGGGACCGCAATTGGCACATGGCCACCCTGAACCTCTCACGAGTGCTCGCTGTGGAGCAGATGTTAAGCCCTTCCCAGGAAAGCCGCTGTCCAGGGAGAAGGAGGCAAGGCTGGAGAGAAGCAGAGGAGGACCCCTGGGCTTCAGAGGGGGGTCAGCATGGCGGGGGTGGCGGATGAGGACCTGCTGGCCACCACTGGACCGGGCTGTACTTCCTGCCCTTGACTTCCACAGAAATTCCCTGCAGGTGTCGGTTGCATTTCTGCTCTTCACAAACACAGTTCCCAAAGAAGACGCATGCCTTTGATTTCGTTGGAGCCTCAGGTAGGCTTTGCCATCTCCAGGTCCTGATGAGGGTGCTGGGACCAGCCCTGACGCAGCCTCCCAGTGGGGTGCCGGGACCTGCTCCCATTCGTGTGCTCCCTTCAATCCCTTGCACCCCTGGAGTGGCCTATGGGATGAGTCAGCAAGAGGTGGAGGGCAGGTGCATTTTCCAGCTAGCTCCAGGCAGTCTCAGCTCCACCAAGGCAGGCCCCTGGGCTGAGTTTGAGGGTGGCAGGTCCCCAGCATCTTCCAAACGTGGGGCAAACGCCCCCTCAGTCTCTGGGTCAGAGCTTCCAACCCTCCCTTCACGGTATAATGGGCTCCTGTGGGTGGAGGCCAGAGAGGCCCCTGACGGCACTGGGGTTGAGGGTGCTGCTCACGTGCGGACCTCTCTTTGAGAGGGGCCCTGAGAGACACCTGCTTGTGTAGTCTTAGAGGCAAAGATCCAGATGGCTGGGCGCAGTAGCTCACGCCTGTCATCCCAACACTTTGGGAGGCTGAGGCAGGTGGCTTGCCTGAGCTCAGGAGTTCGAGACCAGCCTGGCCAACATGGTGAAACCCCATCTCTACTAAAATACAAAAATTAGCCGGGTGTGGTGCGCGTGCCTGTAATCTCAGCTACTCGGGAGGCTGAGGCAGGAGAATCACTTGAACCTGGGAGGTGGAGGTTGCAGTGAGCTGAGATCATACCACTGCACCCCAGCCTGGGTGACAGAGCAAGACTCTGCCAAAAAAAATCCTTTATGGCCTACAAGCTTCTCTCTGAAAATAAAAACACTGCAGGGAAAGTTAATTGACTAAGCATTATCGCTGAATGAAATCTTAGTGTGAATTAAACCACAGACAGTAGGTAGTTTCATTGTGATGCCTTTCTTTTGGGATTAGGATGGCAGGTTTGATAAGGAGGAAAGGAGTATTAGAGGCATCGGACTGAGCGAGGCCTGAGGCTGTTGGCTGAGTGGCTGTTTCATCTGGGGCCGGCCGGGACCTTGACGCCAAACAGAGCATTTGCAGAGCCCAGTGGGCTGTGTGGCCTCCCACGGAGCCTCGTCTCCTTCCTGGGCTCTGGACCTGAATCTGGGAACTGCTGGGAGCTGCAGATTTGCTGGGGCGTCAGCCCAACTGTCCCCGGGGGGATGGTGAGGGTGGAGGGGGTACACAGAGGAGGGTCCCTCCATGTAGGCAATGACACGGGACACCGAGGTCAGCCAGCTCAGGGACTGCTCTCCCTGGGGAGAGGCAGCGCTGGCTCTGGGACCTCTGGGAGCCTGAGTGCAAATGGTCAACCTGGGGGCCCCCTGTCACAGGAAGAGGGAGCCATACCGGGGATTTCTGAGTACCAGTAAGGGCCTCCAGGGCTCTGTAGGCAATTATTTTTTTCTTATTTTTGAGACAGAGTTTGGCTCTGCCACCCAGGCTGGGGTACAATGGCACGATCTTGGCTCATGGCAACCTCTGCCTCCCAGACTCAAACAATCACTTCAGCCTCCAGAATAGCTGGGACTCCAGGCATAGGCCTCCATGCCCAGCTAATTTTTGTATTTTTTGTAGAGAGAGGGTTTCACCGTGTTGCCCAGGCTGATCTTGAACTCCTGACCTCAAGGGATCCTCCTGCCTTGGCCTCCCAAAATGTTGGGATGACAGGCATAAGCCACGATGCCTAGCCTGTAGAACTCTTGATAAAACAAAAATAGAATATAAAACCTCAAATCGTGGATATTAAAACTGAGCAAACTTAATCAATATAGCAAAAAGAAAGGAAAATTTAAAAAATAGAGCAAGAACATATAAAACATAAAATAAGAGGCAGAAGAACAAACATCAATTGTAGGAAATATGAATGGATTAAACTCTCTATTCAAGGGCAAACATCCTCAGAGTGGATCAAAGAATAAAAAACTAGGACATAACTAAAACATAAGACAAGCTCGGTGTGGTGGCTCATGCCTGTAATCCCAGCACTTTAGGAGGCTGAGGCAGGAGGATCTGTGGAGGCCAGGAGTTTGAGATCAGCTTGGGCAAAACAGTGAGACCCTATCCCTACAAAAAATACAAAAATTAGATGGGTATGATAGTGTGCACCTGTAATCCCAGCTATTCAGGAGGCTGAGGCAGGAGGATGGCTTACTGCAGGAGTTGGAGGCTGCATTGAGTCATAATTGCACCACTGCACTCCAGCCTGGGTGGCAGAGTAAAACCCAGTCTCTAAAACAACTACTACAACAATACAAAGCAAAAATGAAAAAGCTACGACAACAGAGAGGTTAACGCAAATGCAACTGTCACACATGCTGGAGTGCGCTGGCGCGATCTCTGCTCACTGCCACCTCCGCCTCCTGGGTTCGAGCAATTTTCCTGCCTCAGTCTTCCGAGTAGGTGGGACTACAGTGCACGCTACCACGTCTGGCTAATTTTTGTATTTTTAGTAGAGAAGGGGTTTCACCATGTTGGCCAGGCTGGTCTCGAACTCTTGAGCTCAAGTGATGCGTCCACTTCGGCCTCCCAAAGTGCTGGGATTACAGGCATGGGCCACTGTGCCAAGCCAACAGAAATATGAATGCAGAACCCATGGCTGAGAATATGAAAGACAGGTTGAAAGAGCAGATGGAGCTTACCTTTGGGATGTAGAGATTTGATCAAGTTGGCATTTCCGTGGCACTGAGAATGCCAAGAACACCCAAATCCTCACTGGGAACAGCCTTTTCTCCCAGATCTCTATGAGGGACAGCAGCTGTTCTGTGGCCTCCTTGTTCTCAGTCCCTGTGTTTTGGGTGGGATGTGCTCTAACCTGTTAGCTACAAGGACTGTTTTCAGGGATAGATGTGATCCAGGAGCCCAATCAGGTCCCACCCCAGAATGTAGGGGGACTCAGCCACAACATGCACAAAACTAAATGCATGGTTTTCCCCAAAAAGCCTTTTCTCCTCACCCCAGATTCAGTAAGTGGTACCACCATCCATCTGCTGAAGGATGTAGAAACCAGCAAACATCTCTAATCTCTCCCTCCCCGTCACCCACTCTCTATCCATGACTGAGCCCCATTGATCTCACCTCCTAAACCTCTCCCACTATAGTCTCCATGGCCTCTCTCGACCTCCCTTCTCACTGAGCCCTCTCGTCAAGCCACCAGCATCTCTTCCTGGACTATGGAAGTGGCCTAACTCCTTGCCTTAGTTCCACGCTTGCTTCTCCCTACATTTGTCGATTCCAGCCCTTTATCCAAGCTGGGGTCACAGCCATTTTTTTTTTTAAGACAGGTCTTGCTCTGTTGCCCAGGCTAAAATGCAGTGGCATGAACTGCACTCAACCTCCTGGGCTCGGGCGATCCTCCCACCTTAGCCTCCCAGGTAGCTGGGACAACAGGCACATGCCACCACACCCAACTAATTTTTATATTTTTTTGTAGAGATGGGAGTTTTTCTATGTTGCCCAGGCTGGTCTCAAACTCCTGGGCTCAAGCAATCTTCCTGCCTCCGCGTCTCAAAGTGACTGGATTACAGGCGTGAGTCATGGCACCTGGCCCATTCTTTCTATTTTTTTTTCTTTCTGGTGCCCATTAACCAGCCCCATTTTCCTGCTGCTTTGTTCTTTAATGAACTATTTTATTCAAGACGTTTGTTCTCAGAGAAAGAAAACCCAGAACACAAAGATTTTAGCAACACAGGGAATCCATTGGTTCACGTACCAGAAGAATCCAGAGGAGGTGTGGCTTCCAGTACAGCTGGAGCCCAGGGTCCAGAGTGCAGCGTCAGAAATTGGTCATCCTGTCTCGGCTCTGTGTCCTGTATGCTGGCCTTGCCTTCAGGTGACCAGTCTCCTGATTAGATCCAAGGATTCCAGCCTTGAAGTCCAGCCATCCAGGAGGACTGGCATAGAGACCCCTTCCCTAAAGTAAAACCCTGAAGAGAGTACTTTGGGCAAAAGGGAGATAAGGAGGCCAGGCATGTGGCTCATGCCTGTAATCCCAGCACTTTGGGAAGTCGAGGCAGGTGGATCATGAGGTCAGGATATCAAGACCACCTTGGCTAACACGGTGAAACCCCATCTCCACTAAAAATAAACATAAAAATAAATAGCTGGGTGTGGTGGCACACATCTGTAGTCCCAGCTATTTGGGAGGCTGAGGCAGAAGAATCGCTTGAACTCAGAAGGTGGAGGTTGCAATGAGCCAAGATTACAACACTACACTCCAGCCTGGGTGACAGAGCAAGACTCTGACTCAAATTTAAAAAAAAAGGAGGTTAGGAAAGAAGGCCACCCAATAAAGGGAGACGGCAAGGAAAGCTGACATCAGGTTGCAGATCTGGGTGGAGGAATGTGTAAGTCCGTTTTCATGCTACTGATAAAGACATACCCAAGACTGGGCAATTTACAAAAGAAAGAGGTTTGTTGGGACTTACAGGTCCACGTGGCTGGGGAAGCCTCCCAAACATGGTGGAAGGCAAGGAGGAGCAAGTCACATCTTACAGGGATGGCAGCAGGCAAAGAGAGAGAGAGCTCGTGCAGGGGGACTCCTCTTTTTAAAACCATCAGATCTCATGAGACTTATTTGCTATCATCAGAATAGCTTGGGAAAGACCTGCCCCCAGGATTCAATTACCTCCACCGGGTCCCCCCCACAGCATGTGTGAATTCAAGATGGGATTTGGGTGGGGACACAGCCAATCCATATCAAGGGAGAAAGGTAGCCTTTGAGCATTCATAAGCACCAGCTGGTCCTTCCCTGGCTTTAGGGTTCAAATCCACATGGCTGCAATTTAAAAAGGGCATAAAAACAAACCCTAAACTAAAACCTCAACAGCGCCTCCTGGTGTCTGACAGAGACAATCACAAAAACATTTTGGGGCCACTGCAGATATTTGAATATGGTGGGGCTATTAGATGATATTAAGGAATTATTTTAAATTTTGGTGTGTGGAATAAAGGTATTATATAAAAGCATTACCTTTTATTTATTTATTTATTGAGACAGTCTTGCTCTGTTGCCCAGGCTGAAGTGCAGGGGTGCAATCTCAGGTCACTGCAACCACTGCCTCCCAGGTTCAAGTGATTCTCCTGCCTCAGCCTCCTGAGTTGCTGGGATTACAGGCGCATGCCACCATGCCCAGCTAAGTTTTGTATTTTTAGTAGAGACAGGGTTTCACCATATTGGTCAGGCTGGTCTTGAACTCCTGACCTTGTGATCCGCCCACCTCAGCTTCCCAAAGTGCTGGGTAAGCCACTGCGCCCAGCCCATGACTTTATTTTTTAGAGATCCATAATAAGATATTTAGGGGTAAGATGTCATAATGTCTATGATTTATTTTAGACTATTTCAGCAGAAGAGGAGGATAAGGAGGACGGGAGGAAATGTGGCACAATGTTTCATTTTTTTTTAATTAAAAATATGTTTTAAAAAAATGAGACAGGACCTTGCTATGCTAGCCAGGCTGGTCTTGAAATCCCGGCTGCAATCAATCCTTCACCTTGGCCTCCCAAAGTGCTGAGATTATAGACATGCGCCACTGTGCCTAGCCTGAAATGTTACTAACGTTTGGTTTTTAAAGGAGCCATTACTGAGAACAGGTTTTCATTAAAGGGAAGTTTCTAAGAGCTTGAGGAGACTGGGAACTTTTGAAGCCCGAGTAAAGAAGCTGGTCATGGGTAAAAAAGAACAAGAAATGGAGCCTGGGCCGGGCACAGTGGCTCACGCCTATAATCTGGGCACAGTGGCTCATGCCTATAATCTGGGCACAGTGGCTCATGCCTGTAATCCTAGCTCTTTGGAAAGCTGTGGTGGGAGCACTGATTGAGCTCAGGAGTTCAAGACTAACCTGGATAACATAGCGAGACAAAAGATAAGATATCTCTACAAAAGATAAAAAATATTACCCGGGTATGGTGGCACGTGCCTATAGTCCCAGCTACTCAGGAGGCTGAGATGGAAGGATGGTTTGAGCCTGCGAGGCGGAGGTTGCAGTGAGCCAAGATGGCACCACTGCACTCCAGCCTGGGCCACAGAGCGAGACCTCAAGGGGCATGCACTGTAATCTCAGCTACTAGGGAGGCTGAGGCAGGAGAACTGCTTAAACCTGGGAGGTGGAGGTTGCAGTGAGCTGTGATGGCGCCACTGGACTCCAGCCTGGGCAACAGAATGAGACTCTGTCTCAAATAAAAAAAGAAAATCCTGAGAATGTTGAAAGAAGGATTCCCACTGGAGGCAGAACCTAAAGAACAGCGAAGGTCTCTTCCAATGTTAAAATCCAGGATCTTCTGAAGAGGCAGTGGGAGTATCTGGAAAGTGACTGAGTCAGCCAACCCAGGAGGCTTTGGTGCCAGAATTTCGGGGGCTTCCCCTAAAGAAACCTCCACTGCATGAGCCCCACGAGTTCCATGGGCACATTCCCCCTAGTCTCCACCGAGGACTCAGCAGACAACTAACCGGCCTGCAGACCGCCTTTCTGAGTGGCCTGGCTGCTAGCCAGGGAATGAGGGCTGCCGCGTCCACCCTGGAGGGGGATGCCCATTAGAGTCCAACAGCCCCGGGGCCCCTGCCCTCCACTCCTTCCTGAGCAGGAGGCCCATCAGCCTTGGGAAGGCTGGGACAGTCAGGACCCTACTGGCAACGCTGGCTCCGCCGAATTCCTGGGCTCAGGCTCCTCATCGGCAAAATGGGGTGGTGATGCGATCGCCCCTCTGACTCTTCCACCACCCGAGTGCTATAACAGTGGATTTCAGACAAGGAGGTGGAGGCCAGGCCTAGAACAATCTAATCATTGGAACTGTTCTAGAACAGCCCAGTCGCTCTGGGTCTACCTGAAAACAGCACAATCTGGATGACAAAGAAGCCTGAATTATGTCATAATCACACTCCAGAGAATGTTGCTTTTTTTTTTTTTTTTTTTTGCCATGAATGTTCAGTACCTCCTGTTAAAAGACTTTCTTTCCTCCACTGAATTGTTTCTGCACCTTTGTAAAAAATAAGTTGGCTATATACCCCTCTATATATACCTCATGTTCTATATATACCTCATACCTCATGGCTATGTATAGCTCATGTTCTGCACATGTAACCCAGAACCTAAAGTGCAATTATATATATATATATATATATATATGAAAAAAAAATTGTTTTCTATCTTTAGTCATTGTCTTTGTTTGGAAGCCGACTTTTCCTGACATTAATAGAATCATTCCTGTTTTCTTTTGATTGATGTTTGGATGACATAACTTTTTTCATACTTTTACTTTCACATCATTTTACTTGACCTCATTTTCTTATAGACAGCATATTGCTGTCCATATTTTAAAATTTGTTTTGCCAATCTTCGTCTTTTTGTTTTTGAGAGGGAGTCTCACTCTGTCACCCAGGCTGGAGTACAGTGGCATGAACTCGGCTCACTGCAATGTCTGCCCTTCAAGTTCAATCAATTCTCCTGCGTCAGCCTCCCGAGTAGCTGGGACTACAGGCGTGCACCACCACACCTGGCTAATTTTTGTATTTTTAGTAGAAACGGGATTTCACCATGTTGGCCAAGCGGGTCTCAAACTCCTGATCTCAAGTGATCCACTCACCTCTGCCTCCCAAAGTGCTGGGATTACAGGTCTAACCTTTATCTTTTAATCAGCATGTTTAGACTATTTTATTTAATGTAATTATTGATATATGAGGGTTTAAGTTTCACATTTTAATTTTTCTTTTCTCTTTCTTTTCTCTGTTTGTTGTGTTTTCCTTTTTTTTCTACCTTCCTGTTGGTTACTTGTATATTTTTTAGAATTTTACTTTGATTTATCTGTTAGTGTTCTTATGTCTTTGTGCTGCTTTTGTGGTGGGTACTCAGGTATTAAATACATATACATAATTCATCACAGTCTCTTCAAGTATCATTCTGTTTATTTAAGTATAAAAATCATTCCTTCTCTTAAGTCCCTTTACCCTCCCTGATTTGCAATATAATTGTCTTAACCATTTCCTCTACATATATTGAGAATTACTTCAGAAAATGCTATTGTTTTTGATTCAATTATCAATCATAATTTAGGATGCCGAAGAGAAAAAGTAAAATGTATTTATCCAGAATGTTTACTCCTTCTTTATTCTTTCTTCCTGATGCTTCATATTTTCTTCTTTTATTATTTGCTTTCCTCTCCGAGAATTTCATCCAACCATTCCTCCAAAACAGCTCTGCTGTTGACAAATGCTCTTAATTTCCCCTCATCTGAGAATGTCTTGGTTTACCCTTTATTCCTAAAGAGTATTTTAGCTAGATATAGGATTCTGGGTTGATAAATCTTTCCTTTCAGCACTTGAAAAATGTGTCAATTCCTTTTGCCTCTGTGGTTTCTGATGAGAAATCTGCTGTCATTCCTATGATTCTTCCAGCTCTCTTTCCTCTCTCACTGCTTTCAAGATTTTCTTTTTCTTTAGTTTTCTGATATTTGAATATGAAGTACCTTGGTTTATATTTGTTTGGGTTTACCCTGTTTTGGGCTCACTCAGCTCCTTGAATCTGTAGATTTATCTCTTTTGCTAAAATTGGAAGTTTTCAGTCATTATTTCTTTAAAGACTTTTCAGCCTCATCCTTTTTTCTCCTCTCTTCCTAGGACTGTGTTGAAAAAATATCAGATCTTTTATTATAGTCCCGCAAGCCCCTGAGACTCTGTTTATATTTTACTGCCTATGTTCTCTCTGTTGTTCAGATTGAATAACATCTATTGCACTGTCATCAAGTTCGCTTCTTTTTCCATTGTCCCTTCCATTGTGCCTCTGACCCATCCATTGAGGGTTTTTTTTTTTTAACTTCAGTAGGTAAGTATTTTTCAGTTCTAAAGTTTCTATGTGTGTCTTTTTTATGTTTCCTCTTTATTTTTTAAGGCTGTTATTAAAACATTTATTTCCAGCTTGTTTGTGATTGTTTCGTGAGGCGTTTTTATGACGTTCTTTTAAAATCTCTGTCATATAATCCTAACATCTTTGTCATCTTGCTGTTGTCATCCTTATTACTTTGCTAGGGTTGCCATAAGAAAGTCCCACAGGCTGGGTGGCTTACAGTAGAAATATATTTTTGGTCTCTTCTAATGGCCCTTTCCTTGACTGACAGAATGGCTGTCTTCTCTCTTTGTCTTTATGTAGTCTTTCCTCTGTGTCTGTGTCCTAATCTCATTTTCTTCAAGACACTAAGGGTGCTAATTTTAAAAGATTAGGATCCATCTGTATGACCTTGTTTTCCCTTAATTTCTTCTTTAAAGGTCTTATTTTCAAATACAGTCACATTCTGAGATACTGGGGGTTAAGACTTGGACTTTTTTCGGGGGGGAAGAGGAGACCCTGGATCTGATTTAAATTTTCTGTTTTAGCTGACTTCCTCCTACATTGCTGTCAAAGGAAGGAATGCTGCCTCGTTATTGTCAGGTGGAGGTAGGAGTCCAGTTTTCCTATATGGCTTCCATTGATATCCACACAGTGGTTGGATTCCTTGTTACTTCTAGTTGGAGTTGGGAATGCTGGCTCTCCACTGATACTTTCTTTGCTAAGAGGGGTATAAATGCTTTATGATTGTTCCCCATATGAACCTCACTGATATCATGTAGTGGGGGTGGTCTCATCACCGCTTCATAGTGGCTAGAATACTGTCCACTGGTTCTCCTCTGACACCCTTCCAGTGGGGAGCAGGAGGGAGAGGTCTTTATTGCCAGTTTGGGGTGGAGATTGAAGCTTTCTATACGGTCTGTACTGATACCAGAATGGGTCTCATTATTATCACCATTTGGGAATGAAAATTTCAGATCCTTACTTTACCTTCTCTGACAACACAGCTATAGGGGTGTTGGGTGCCTCAACATAGCCATACAAGGGTGAGGATTTAGGATCCCCGGTTGACTTTTAATGGCATGAGTGGGAGTGCAACCATAGTTTCTTCTGTCATGTTTGGCTAGAATAGAGTTATTATTTTCTAAAAGTTTTCTGTCTTGCTAGAATTCTTTCTTCCCTTATTTGTTTGGATTTCTTGTCAGCTGCACTCATTGATATTTTCTAGGTTTTTGCTTGTTCAGCTATAAATGAGCAAAAAGAAAACCTAGAAAATTACCACTGTGTCATTTCTTGGGTCCTGAAGTTCCTGGGAGATTTGCTTTCTACCTTGAAGAGTCTTCTTATGTTTGTTTTATATGTAATGTCCAAGATTTCTAGTTGTACTTAGTGGGATAGATATAAGAAAGGCACTTTTGAGCATCTATTTTATGTGTGTGTGTGTGTGTGTGTGTGTGCGTGCGTGTTTAAACAAGGAGAACTAGCTAATAATCACAGCTCTCCAATATGTGATAACATTTAATTCTTTAAAATGTGGTAAGACCTGTATAACATAAAATGTACAATTTTAATCATTTTAGTATCATTAAGTACTTTCACGATATTGCGCATCACCACTATCCATTTCTAGAATGTTTTTATTATCCCAAACAAAAACTCTACTCATTAAACAATAACCCTCTATCCCTCCCACCTCTCAACCCCTCATAACACCCGTTCGACTTTCAGTCTCTCTGAATTTTTCTACTCTAGACACTTCATGAATAATTCAGTATTTTCAGCTTGATTTCTGGTTCATTTCATTCTGGGTAATGTTCTTATTAAGATTCCTCTATGTTGCAACACGTATCAGAATTTCATTTCTTTTTAAGGCCAAATAATATTCCATTGTACAGGTATACCATATTTTGCTTAAGTGCAGCAGGTCTGTACAATGTTATTTATATATTTTGGCTATTATGAATTATGCTGCTATGAATATTGCTTTGTAGGCATCATCCCTGCTTTCAATTCTTCTGGTATATAACAGAAGTAGAATTCCAGAATTTCTTTACGTGTAATCATTTACTCATTGATTACTTATATTAATTTACATACAAGTGCTGCTTAACTTATGATGGGGTTATGTCCTGACAAACCCATTATAAATTAAAAATGTTGTATGTAGACAATGCATTTTTGATTTATGCTGTTTTTAATTTATGATGGGTTTATCTGGATATAACCCATGGTAAGTCAGCAGCAGACTGACTGCATACGGCTTTTGCACTGTAATGAAAGGAAATTATTGTAAGTAAGGGATCGTCTGTTATTCACTCACTTATTCAACCCATTTCTTGATTATCATTTGTTTGCCAAACATCTTACTGATAGTAATTTTTAATATCTTACATTTTTATAGTGTCTTGCAAAATATTTCTGTAAGTGTCTCATTGAATTCTCAGATTAATCTTATGATTTGCTGTATTAATACTCTACACAAGTAACCTTAATATTCTGGGAGTTCTATAATTGAGTCAAAACTCACATTTCTGTCCTGTAATATTGAGCTCAACACACTTTTGGTTGACAACCTTGAGATTTTAAAGCAAAGTTTAGATTATCATTTGAAAAGAATGTTCTAAAGATATGTTTTTTAGTTCAAAACTCCAGAAACTTTGCCCTTAGAAGGAGTCTTATAGATCATGTATAAGCCATTTTCTGTGGTTTAAATATCATTTTAGCTTAAGGTTTACTTTTACAGTTGGCCACAATCTCTCTCAAAATGACATACTCAGTGTAAATGCGCAGTGTAAATACATGTGTATTTAATGAAACATGTCAACATAACATTCTTATTAAATTATTTATTTTTTATACATATCTCTTTTCTAAATATATTTTTTGGATTCTGTGAGGATGTTTCTCAACTGATGACTGTATCCTTGGAGCTGGCTGTAAATAATCTAATAGCTCATTTCCAAAGTGAATAAATGTTGTCAAAAATGATGATTTAAATTCTTGGCTTTGATGGTTGTAGAACCAAAATAAATTTGTTCTTGAAAGACCACACTCTAATCTCAAGTGAAAATATTTCTGGAATGTTTATACATGTTAATAGATAGAATTTTACTGTCATTGGCTTATCTGACAATTTTTTTTTCAGAATAAAAGGGCTCATATAAGTGGTGAATAATTTTTAATTCTTTTTTTAATTAATTTTAAGATCTTTGGAAATTAGTGAATTATTACATTCTGAAATAATACAGAACACGGTTTTAGGATACAGGAGAAACTTTAGTTTGCCCCCAACTATAGCAAGACTAGAAATGACTTCAGCACAAACTTTCCCTGTTTAAAGACTATTGCATATATATAATTTGTTTTAGTCACAATGTATGTAATACATTTGAATGTATTGAATTATGAGGAAGAATTTCATATGTATTTCTCATTTACCATTTTATACAGTTTATATCTACTTCCTCAACCCTTATGAATTCTAGCTTGAATATTAGAATTACTGAATGAGCAAAATGTAACATTATAAGTATGCACTATTGTCAGTAAACCTACATGAATAGTGGAGAAAGGGACAGGAGACAGCCTCCCATGGCAGTATTGTTAAAAATAAAAATGCTTCTGATTCGGTGGGTTTTCATGTTGCTGAAGCCATTATTAGGAAGAATTCAGAGATGAAAAGGATGAGGAGGCAATGATAAAAGAAAAATCAAAGGTTCTTTTTCTTCTCTCTCTTTTGTTTCCTTTCTTATGTCAGTTTAGATTCTCTTGGTGACAGTAGACCAAAACAAACAATAAAAACACAAACAAACTGCTCAGGTAGATGTAAATATCATAGAAGTAATGCTGACTAAGGCTGACCCAATGGCTCAGAAAATTTCACCAAGAGCCTAGTTCATCTGCATCTCTCAAGATACGTGGCCTCTCTCAAGTTTAGTTCATCCTTTAGCTCTACCTAGTGGTTTCCCCTCCAGTTAGCAACAGTTCTCTGCCAGATTCTTCATACTGCCCCATCCAGGGAAAAGGATGGAATTCTTCTGATGGCTCATGAGAAAGAGATTAAACTGTTTTAATATATGAGAATCCCAGCACGTCTCCTTGTGTCTTACTGCTCATGCCTTTCCCTGAGCCGGTCACTGCAGCCCATTTGGATGTAAACACTGTAACTAAGAAATAAGGTGGCTGGTGCTGCCAAAGCTGCTCTACAGCTTCGCATTGATGCCAGGCAGCAAAAGCACACGCAGAAAATTGTGCCATTTTCTGTAAAACATCTAAATGCATTATTTATAGAGAAAAAGTTTTAACCCTTTTTTAGGAAAACTGTCTCAAGCAAGGCATATCTCTAATGCATTATTGGTCAGAAACATGGCTTTACAGAATTAAATTAGCTGTCAGTTTTGCTGGAGTATTAATTTGATTTTAGACTTACACTTTTTCCTTACATAGAATTATCTTCCTTTCAAAATGTTTTAAATATTTTAATGGTGTAAAAATTATGATGAATAAATATGATACTAAAAACTATCTCATAATTCCCTAGTACCAAAAGTTTTAAGTTAATGCTACTTTTAGATAGCATTTTCATACCTTGGAAGAAATTCTTAGCCCTTTCTGAAGGGACAATATTGAATACTAAATTATGTTCCTTTTAAATAAAGAAAATGTTCATTTGCCTTCATAGAGTAACATACAATTGTCGTGCATGTATATCTCTGTATATTCATTATAAAATTTTTGAAAGGACAAAAAGTGTGTGTTTTAGTTATTAGCATCCTAATCTTTTTATATTTGTCCTCCAAATTTTACTTTGAAAATTTGTAGGCATGCAGGAAAGTAAGCACCTGTAAAACCACTATTGAATGTAAATTAATTAAAAATTGGCACATTATATATTTGTATGCATTATACATTTTACTGAACCATTTGAAAATAAGCTGCAAGACACCTTTCAGTACTGAAAATTTGTTTACCTCAGTTCTTGTTACATGATATGTCATTTCCACCTTTTAACAAAAAATTATAAGGAAAGTTAAAAAGCAAGAAAAAATGCAGTCAGAAGAGAGAAAGCTGGCATCAGAACTAGACTCAGATTCGGCAGAGATTTTGGAATTATCACTCAGGAATTTCAAACAACTATATTAATTCGCCAAAGAGTCTAATGGAAAAAGTGGAGAACATGCAAGAACAGGTGGGTAATTAAAGCAGAGAAACAGAAACTTTAGGAAAGAATGAAAAGGAAATGCTAGAAATGAAAACACTGTAACAGAAGTTAAGAATGCCTTTGATGGGTCCACCGGTTGACTGGATATGGCTGAGGAAAGAATCAGTGAGTGACCTTAATGATATGTCAATGGAGAGCCCCTACACTGAAATACAAAGAGAAAAAGGATGGAAAAATGAAACACAATACTCAAGAAAGACAGGATAATAACAAAAGTTGTAACATTCATGTAATAGAAATATCAGATCAGAAGAAAATGTGAAAGGAGAAGAACAAATATTTGAAGTAATAATGACTGATAATTTTTCAAGAATAATGACAGATGGGAAACACAGATCCCACAAAAGCTCAGAGGACACAAAGCAGAGTAATTACCAAAGAATCTACACCTAGTCATAGCCTATTCACATTGCAGAAAAACAGACAAAGAATTAAATCTTGAAAGCTAGGGGTCAAAACTACCTTGTCTGTAGAGGAACAAGGATACAAATTGCACTGGATTTCTCAGAAACCATGCAAGCAAAAAGAGCATGAAGTAAAATATTTAAAATGTTGAAAGTAAAAACCGCCAGTTTAGACTTCTGTATTGATAAAAATCCTTCAAAGTGAAGAGGAAATCATGACTTTCTTAGACAAATAAGAATTGAGGAAATTTGTCACCAGCAGACCTGCCTTGCAATAAATGTTTTTAACAAATCCTTCAAAGAGAAGAGAAATAATATAGATCTGAAACTCAGATTTATACAAAGAAAGGTAGAGCAACAAGGAAGGAGTAAATCAAGGTAAAATATAATCTTTTTAAAAATTCTTCATTGATATAACAGGTAAGAGTTTGTTCAGAATAATAATAGATACAATGAATTTGGTAGCTTACGGATAAGTAGAATGACAGGAATAGTTGTTAAAAGGAATGGAAAAATGGAACTGGAAAAACAGCCCTTCACATTTGTGGGTTTCACATCCATAAATTTAGCCAATCACAGATTAAAAATAGTGGAAAAAAATTGCATCTGTATGAACCTATAAAGACTTTTTTCTTGTTATTATTCTCTAAACAGTTCAACAACTATTTATATAGGATTGTACATTGTATTGGGTATTATTAGCAATTTAGAGATAATTTGGGATATACAGGAGGATATGCATAGGCTAAATATAAATGTCACACTATTTTATATCAAAACTTCAGCATCTACAGATTTTGGTGTCCTTAAGAGGTCCTGAAACCAGTCCCTTGTTGATACTGAAGGATGACTGTACTCTGTTATAAGGTACCAGCACTACCCATGAAGTAGTATAGTGTTACCTGAAAGTAGAGTTATTGTGTTAACTGTAAGCCTATGTTAATCATTAATAATATTTTTAAAAGAAGAATAATTGATATAGGCATGCAAGCATAATTGATATGCTAAGAGTGAATAGAAAATTGAAATATGTGAAGTGCTCAGTTAAAATCAGAGTTAAAATCAGAGAAGGCAGAAAAAGGTGAAGATTAAAATTACAATAAATAGAAAATAATTTCAAATATGGTAGCTATATATTCATTCATATCAATAGTTACTTTAAATGTGAATGGTTTAAATACACTAATTAAAATATAGAGACTGACAGAGTAGATTAAAAAATGAGATCTAACTATACATTGTCTAAAAGAAACCCACTTTAAATAGAAATTACAAATAGATTAAAAATAAAGAGATGGAGAAAGTTGTATCATGCTTGCACAAGTGAAAAGAAAACTAGAGTACCTCTATTAATTTCAGGTAAAGCAGACGTAAGGACAAAAACAAAAAGTATTCAGGGATAAAGTGAGCATTATGTAATGATAAAGGGATTCATTCTCAAAGAAGACAAAACAATCCTTAATGTGTATGTACCTAACAGTGAGGCAAAAACTGTTAGGGCTGAAAGAAGAAACAGAGGAATCCACTATTGTAGTTGAAGGCATCAACATATCTCTATCAGCAATTGACTGATCCAGCAGGCAGAAAACTAGTAAGGATATAGTTGAACTGAACAACACCATCAATCAACAAGGTCTAATTGAAATTTATAGAATACTCCGTCTAATGACAACAGAATACATCTTCGTCTTAAGCTCACATAGAATATTCACCAAGAAGGATCATATTATAGGCTGTACAACATATCTCATCTAATTATAAAAATAGAAAACATGCAAAATATGTTCTCAAACCACTAGGGAATTAAACTAGAAATTAATAACTGAAAGCTAGAAAATAACAAAATATTTATAGATTAAACATATGTATAAGTAACGTGCTGATCAAATAAGTCTCAAAAGAAATTTAAAAGTATTTTGAACTGAATAAAAGTAAAAATACAACTTACCAGATTTCGTGGGATGCAGTGAAAGCAGTCCTTAGAGATATAGTGTTGAATGCATGTATTAGAAAACAAAAAAAAAATAAAATCAATAATCTAGACTTCCAATCATAGGAGTCAAGAGAAACAAGAGCAATATAAACCTAAACAAGCAGAAGAAGGAGTAATTACAAAACAGAGCAGAAATCAATAAAAGTGAAAATGGGAAACAATGCAGAGATTTGACAAAAGTTAAAAACTGGTTCTTTGAAAAATTTGTGAAAATTGACAAACTTCCAGCTAGAATAGTGAAGAAAAAAAAAGAATAAACACAAATTAGTAATATTGCACATAAAATGGGGCCATCTCTAGTGAACCATAGATGTTAAGAGAATAATAAAAGGATAATATTAGCAATTCTAAGCCCACAAATTTGGTAACTTAGATGAAATTGACTGATTTCCTGAAAGACACAATCTACCAAACCACACAAGAAGAAAAAGATAATCTAAACAGGTCCATATTTATTAAACAAATTGAATAGATAATTAATCACCTTCCAAAGCAGAAAGCACCAGATTCAGATGATTTCACTGGTAGATTTTACCAAACATTGAAAGAAAAAATGGTAGATTTTACCAAACATTGAAAGAAAAAATGGTGTTAATTATCAATAATTTCTTCTAGAAAAACAGAAGCAGAGGGAATACTTCCTAACTTTAATTATCTGAGGCCAACCTAATAGCAAAACCAGAAAAATATATTACAGGAAATGATTACCTAATTACAGAAATGATTACCCTAATACCAAAATGAGAAAAATATATTACAGGAAATGATAACAGCAGACCAATATCTCTCATTAATATAAATGCAAGAATCCTCAACAAAATATTAGCTAATCAAATCCAACAGTATATAAAAATGATTATACTATCCCAGGTATGCATAGGTGGTTCAACATTTGAAAATCAGATAATGTAATCCATCATATTAACAGGTTAGAAAGGAAAAGTCATATGATTATATCAGCAGATGCATAAAAAGCATTTGATAAAATTGAACACCCGTTTGTGATAAAACCTGAGCAAACTAGGAAGTAAGGGAGCTCTCTTAACTCAAGAAAGAACAACTAAAATAATCCTCTATGGCTAATACCACGCTTAAAGGTGAGAAACTGCAGGTTAAGTACACTTTATATGAAATGTTCGGGACCAGAAATGTTTCAAATTTTTTTTTTGGCATATTTGCATATACATAATGAGATATCTTAGGGATAGAATCCAGGTATAAACATGAAATTTGCAATACATTATGTGTATTCACCTTATACACATAGACTGATAGTGATTTTATAAAATATTTTAATAATTTTTTCATGAGACAAAGTATGTGTCCATTGAACCATCACAAAGCAAAGGTGTCACTGTCTCAGCCACCCTATAGACAATCTGTGGTTGTTTGACAGTGCTCTCATTCCTGACTCTGAATATTTTTTTGTTCTTATTCACACATAAGTACTTAATAGTAAACAATGACATACCGTTATTACAGTGAAAAAATACCGTGTACAGAGTACCTAAACAGAGTAGTGGCAACAACAGATACTTGCATCAGCTGTTGAACAACAGCAGCAGCAAAGGCAGCTTTTAGCCTCCACCTACGATGTGGTTTTTTAGCTAAAAAGTTACTGTGTACTTTTTTATTTTTTAGGAAAAGCTATATTGCAGCTGAAGGGACAGCGAGAGCCCTTTTCCCTTGGGGACACTGAATAAGCTGTATGTTGTGTGACTGAGTTTTAACTACGACCTCTCACATGAAGTCAGGCATAGAATTTTACCCTTGCATCATGTCTGCACTTAAAAAGTTTTGGATTTTGGAGCACTTGAGATTTCAGGTTTTTGGATTAGGGATGCTTTCCTGTATTGCTTTCCCACTAGGATGTCCCCTCTCTCCATCCCTATTCACCATCATATGGAAGTCTTAGCTAATTAAATGTGGAAACAATAGGAAGAAAGAAATAAAACTGTCTTTCTTTGCAGATGATATGATTACTTATCAAGAAAATCCAAATCAACAAAAATCTCCCGGAACTAGTAAGTGATTACAGCAAGATTTACAAGATGCAAGGTTAACGTATCAAAGTTAATTGTTTTCCCAGATACAAAATTTCACCAGTGGTTTTGGCATCGTTGATTGGTGTTGCATAAATATACTTTTATGTTGTGTTGTAAAATTATGATTTCCTAATTTTATGACTCCCTGTAGTAGCTGGTATTCTTCTGAAAAGAAGGAATCCATTCCCATGCCCCATCATATTGTGTCTCTGTCACTTTCTCTTTTTCCCCCTTGTCTGAGTGGACTCATGAAATGCTAAACATTAAGTATACATGGACACAAAGAAGGAGACAATAGACCCTGTGCCTACTTGAGGGTGGAGGTTGCGGGGAGGGTGTGAATGGAAAAACTCCCTATGGCCACTATGCTTATTAGCTGGGTGACAAAATAATCTGTACACTAACCCCCTGAGACCTGCAATTTACCTATGTAACAAACCTGCACAGTACCCTCTGAACTGAAAATAAAAGTTGGAAAGAAAATAAATTCTATGCACTATAATCAGTTCCATTATCACTTCTTCTGGCCCTCAAATAGTACCAAATTTGGCCAATGGAAGATGCTTCCGGCTAACTCTTTTGTCCTTTTGACATAATCTCATTAGATTTTGAGTGCTTTTTGTCAAACATCGTGTCATATACTTTTGTTGCCCCAGACCAGGAAGCAGCCATGTCGTCAAAGAGTTGGATTTCTTCTAGTGAAAAATAGTACTTGAAAATAAAATCTGAATAGCAGGTGTCCTTTTATACTGGGAGGTAATTAAATGTAGGATCTCTTAGAAAACAAGATTTCAATTTCCTTGACATTTCATGTAGTCAAATATCATTATTTCATGACTTCTAGATTTTGTGTGTGTAGAAACGACTTTCCAACTTTGAATTAACAACTAGATTTACTTCACATTTCAAGTTCTTTTGCATTTTTATTACTTTAAAATCTGCATGGAATTTTTATAGATAATATAAAGTTAGATTGCTCTGTAATGCCTTTTAAACACATTGAGCGGAGCATGAGACCACACAGAGACTGAGATGTACAACTTTTGCTACTTATTGTGTAGGTCTTCACCTGGAAATCAGTTCACAATGGGGTGCATATCAAGTGTGAATTTATCAGTCTGTGGACTGAGGAGCGCAAAAAACAATTTTCTTTTTGTAAGCCAATTCTTACTTTGGACCTCATTCCACATAATGGCAGAAAACATCTTGGTCCAACTTGGCTAAACTTATCATTTGGGGTAAATAGAGTTGATTCAGAATTTCCTTTCCTTATTATTTTCCCTCTATTCAATCTAAAATGCTGTTATGAATTGAATGTTTGTGTCCTCCCAAGACTGCTATGTTGAAGCCCTGAGACCCGTTGTGACGGTATTTGGAGGTGGAGCCTTTACGAGGTAATTGGGTTTAAATGAGATCATGAGGAGACCCTGAAGTGGGAGTAATGCTTTGTTGTTGTTGTTGTTGTTGTTGTTGGAGACAGAGTCTTGCTCTGTTGCCAGGCACCAGGCTGGAGTGCCGTGGCACGATCTCGGCTCACGGCAACCTCTGCCTCCCGGGTTCAAGCAATTCTCCTGCCTCACTAATGCTTTCGAAGGAGGAAGAGACATCAGGGCTTGCTCCTGTTCTCTCTGTGCCATGTAAGGCCACAGTGAGAAGGTGGCTATCTGCGAACCAGGAAGAGAGACTTCAGAAACCGAACAGTGCCAGACCTTGATCTTGGACTTTTCAGCCTCTAGAACTATCAGGATATAAATTGCTATTGTTCAAGCCATCCAATCTATGTACTTTTGTTGCGGCAGCCTGGGCTGACTAAGATGGCTGCTTAGGCTCCATATGGCTTCATGAGACCTCCTGGTTGTTTTCATTGAGGCATTAGGCTTGCTCTCTAGTCTGTGATCTTTCTCATTCTGTGAGGTAGAATACAAGTCTAGGTAGTCCTTGAGCATGGTCATGCCATCTGGGGCTACGCTGTTTCTTTCTTTTCACAGGGTTGCAAGAGCAAACCAACCTCTACTGTGATATCTCTTCATTACAACTGCAGCTCCCTTGCAGGTCTGTGACTCTTGGTGTCACATCAACCCACTATAAGGCCTGCAAAAACCTTTGTCTCCCCCACGCCATTAGAGAGCTCAGTGACTTGTCAGGTCAATTTTATGCCTTGATGCATCTTGCAGCCATCTCGGCGCCTCTATGGTCCCATGGTAGGTTAGAAACCTCTCTGGGATGTCTGTCATCTTCCAGAGCAAAGATCAGGAAATGGGGGCATTGACTCTATTCTCACACCTACCGACTATTTTGGTTTTTATCAATCTTCCCTTGGAACTAATTCTGTGTTTGATGGGGAGGGTTTAAGCTTTTCGTTGCTCCCTTCTATAACCAGTAGCCCAATAATTTCTATCTACACTGAGAGAGTGGAGTGAAAAATTTAATACATTAGTTCAGCAAACATTTCCCCAAGATTTTGGGAAATAGCTATGTGAGATTTAAAAGGAAAAAAAAGATATGTGTTTTCTATGATTTCATTCTTATATGTTATTATTGGGGCCCCAAAATTTGATGCTTTTTTTTTGGAATTAGGGAAAGAATCTTTAGTTAGCTAAAGAAACTTAATGAAGCATGGGCGGATAAAATAAGTTGGTTAACATCTTCCAGTTGTTAAGGTAAAAAGTAACAAAATACTTTATGCACTAAATATCATTTTTATAAAAAATAGATAACCCAAAATATAAGACAACAACATTTTAAAAGTAATGTTATTACCCAGAGTGAAGAGCATGTAGACGAATTTATTTATTTAAAATTATATATTTTATAAAGTGATATAATTTTTTACTCATATACTAAATAAGCAACATATCAATATATAATTATCTTAGAAAATATTGAAATATGAAGAAGAACAATGAAGAAAATAAAACTGTACAAAACCCCAGGCCTGTTAGCACTGTCAATGTTTTGGATGTAGTTTTGATTTTTATGTAGACACAGTTATTTTACATGATTTAGGTTATTTTGTATTTCCTTTTAACATTAAAAAAAATTTATTTGTGACAAAAAATACAAAACATAAAATGTACCATCCTAACTATGTCTAAATGTATGACTTGGTATTATTCAGTATATTCACATTGTGGTGTAATCAATCTCTAGAACTTTTTAATCTTGCAGAACTGAAATTCTATACCCATTAAACAACTCTCCATTTCCTTCTCTCTGGAGACCTTGACAACTACCATAGAGTAAATGAGTTTACTACTCTATCTTCCTCATACAACAGGAATCATGTAGTATTTGTCTTCTTGTGATTGGCTTACTTAGTGTAATTCCTCAAGGTTAATCCATTTTGTAGCATGTGTCAGAATGTCTTTTCTTTTTTTAAAAAAAAATTTAATTAAATTTATTTTTAGGAGAGATGAGATCTTGCTATCTCATCTTTCCAGACTGGTCTTGAACTCCTGGGCTCCAGTGATCTTCCTGCCTTGGCTTCCCAAAGTGCTAAGACTGAATAATATACCATTATATGCATATATCACATTTTGTTTTCCTATTCACCCACCAATGGACACAGGTTGCTTCTACCTCTTGGCTACGTGAGTAGTGCTGGTGTGGAACATGTGTGTGCAGGTATCTCTGCTTTCAATTCTTTTGGATATATGCCCAGGAGGATATTTGCCTAGGAATTGCTAGATGGTAGTTGTATTTTTAATTTTTGAGGACTCTCCATACAGTTTTTCATAGTGGCTGTACCAATTTACATTCCAGCATTGCACAGGATTCCTATTTCTCCACATGCTCACAAATGCTTATTTTGTCTTTTTGAAAGTAGCCATGCTAACATGTGAGGTGATAGCTCATTGTGGTTTTGATTTGCATTTCACTAATGATTAGTGAATTCTTGTTGGTAACTTGTATATTTTCTTTGACCAACTGTCTGTTAAAGTTCTTTACCCATTTCTACATTGGCTTTTTTGGTTGTTGAGTTGTAGAAGTTCTTTGTATATTCTGGATATTAACTCCTTATCAGATCTATGATTTGCAAATATTTTCTTCCATTCTGCAGATTGCCTTTTCATCCTGTTGACTGTATTCTTTGATATACCAAACTTTTTAATCTTGGTATAGTCCAGTTTATCTATTTTTACTTTTGTTGCCTGTGCTTTTGGTGTCACATTTAAGAAATATTTAGCAAATCCAAGGTCATGAAGCTTTCTCTGTATGTTTCCTTCTAACGGTTTTAGGTCTTTGCTTCATTTTGAGTTAATTTTTATGTATCGTATAAGATAAGGTTCCAGTTTTATTCTTTTCCATGTGGATAGCCAGTTTTCCCAACAATATTTCTTCAAGATAATTTTCCTTTCCCACTGTGTATTCTCGGTACTCTTGTAAATAATCATTTGATCATGTATGTGAAGGCTTATTTCTGGACTTTATGTTGGTATGTATATTCTTTTCTATGCCAGTACCATGTTGTTTTGATGACTATACATGTGTTATAAGTTTTGAAATCATAAAGTGTAAAATCTTCAATTATGTTATTCTTTCTCAAGATTGTTTTAACTGTTCAGGGCCTCTTGAAATGTCGCATAGAATTTAGGATGGAATTCCCTATTTCTGAAAAAAAAATGCCATTGTCAATCTGATGGGGATTGTATTAAATTTTTAGATCACTTTGAGTAGTATTGACATTTTAACAATATTAAATCATTAAGCACATGAGCTTGGAAAATCTTTTCATTCATTTGCATTCTCTTTAATTTCTTAATTTTTTGTATCTTTCACTGTCAAAGTCTCTAACTTCCTTAGTTAAATTTATTCCTTATCATTTATAAGCTAACTGAAAGAGTCGAGAAATGTCTTTTTGATTTTTGATTTTGATTTTGATCAAAATTTCTATTTCTAGGCTTTCTATTTCTATTCAATTTAGTATCAGATTTGTTTTTCTTAATTTCTCTTTGGTATTTATAGGTAATTTTCCTTACAGTAATTATCTGGGTATGCAATAATCTTGATTTTTAAAATCTTGGTATTAATTTATTTTACTTTGACTTCTTGCTTTCTTCTTTCTTGTTAATACCAATCCTCAACAAGTTACCCCATGCTAGCAAGGAGCCTTCTTCTATTCATTTTTCCAAGCCCTTTCTTTCAATTCCTTATGAGCCAGGGTCCTAATCTCCTCAATCTTAGGTTCTCATCAGGGTGGTGCTCTCATCATTTGCTGTTCTACCCCTTCTGCCACAGCCCCTTCATCTGTGAAATCCTCACTTGACTCTGCTGCAGAGTGAACTCTAGAGATGTGTTTAATGTTTTTTCCCACTTAAATGTAAACTGAGGTTGCCAACATTCTCTTTCTCTGGTTTTGTCATAGCTTGTGTTCAGGATGATATATTTTTCTTCTTTGTTGAGCTTCTTTCAGGGATATGTGAATTTAGCTGGGTACCATTATCGTATAGGAAATTGGTAGCTCTGTGACAGGTGTTAATGAAACTGCCCCTATAAACTTTATAAAATTAATCAGGAAAGAAGGGGGCAGGGGAAAGAAACAAAAATAAGCCAAACTTACAGCACATTAGCATTCATCATGAAATCAGCTGCTCTCTGACCCCTTCCTCATAGCTGTTTGGTGTATATTGTCTCAGAATCATGTAGGCCCACAAGATTATAGTTCTCCTTAGCTGCTCTGTAGATAACAACTTGAGAATTATGAAATGTTAAGTTTTCCATTTGAGATATCCTTCTAGGTCCTGCATACCAATAAGTTCTGAAGGACCTGATGAGACACTGAGTCACCAAAGACTGTGGTTTCCTCATTTGTTTGATATCCTCCTTACTCCAGTCAGTCACAACCCCAATTTTCCAACCTCTTTCCCTTCAATATCCCATTAAAAATCCCAGCGCAGAACTCACTAGGGAGAAGAATTTGAGGGTCCTTTCTGTCTCTTTATTTGGCTGTCCTTTGATAATTAAACTCTTTTATTTGCTGCAAACTCTGCTATCTCAGTGTATTGGTCTGTGCGGTTTTTTTTTTTTTTTTTTTGCAAGCACACAACCCTGTTGGTCCTATAACATGAATATAGGTAGAAACATGCCTGGAATTCATACATTACAGATCTGACTGTAGAAGTTCTATTCTCTTATTTTCCTGCTATTTTGTGGTTATTCTTCCTGCACCATTTTCCTTCCTTCTTTCTCTCTCTTTCTTTCTTTCCTTTTCTCTTTCTTTTTCTTTTTCTTTCTTTCTTTCTTTCTTTCTTTCTTTCTTTCTTTCTTTCTTTCTTTCTCTTTCTTTCTTTCCTTTTCTCTTTCTCTCCTTTTCTCTTTCTCTCTTTCTTCTTTTTAATTAAACTTTAAATTCTGGGACACATGTGCAGAATGTGCAGGTTTGTTACATAGGTATACACGTGCCATGGTGGTTTGCTGCATCCATCAACCCGTCATCTGCATTAGCTATTTCTCCTAATGCTATCCCTCTGCTAGTCCCCACCTCCCCGACAGGCCCCAGTGTGTGATGTTCCCTCCCTGTGTCCACGTGTTCTCATTGTTCAACTCCCGCTTATAAGTGAGAACATGTGGTGTTTGGCTTTCTGTTCCTGTGTTAGTTTGCTGAGAATGATGGTTTCCAGCTTCATCCATGTCCCTGCAAAGGACATGAACTCATCCTTTTTTATGGCTGCATAGTATTCCATGGCATATATGTGCCACGTTTTCTTTATCCAGTCTGTCATTGATGGGCATTTGGGTTGGTTCCAAGTCTTTGCTATTGTGAATAGTGCTGCAATAAATATACTTGTGAATGTATCTTTATAATAGAATGAGTTATAATCCTTTGGGTATATATCCAGTAATGAGATTGCTGGGCCAAATGGTATTTCTGGTTTTAGATCCTGGAGCAATTACAATGTTGGTTGTAGTGTAAATTAGTTCAACCATTGTGGAAGACAGTGTGGTGATTCCTGAACCATTTTCTACAATGTAACAGTCTAAAGTGAATCTGTATCTGAGATTAAATATTATGGAAACTTTTAAGTTTTGAAACTCCTCCATGATTATCTTATGATTTCATTTTATCTTTATGAAACAATCCATCATTATTTAAAATTGACGAAAATAATAAAAACCCAGTATAGTATTTATATGCCTCTCACTAGAAGTCAACTTTATACCTCAAGACATGACCCTCGAAGTCATGTGGCTCTCAACAGTCTAATAGTCTAAGGGCCTTTACCAGGGTATTTCTGAATCCAGTGGGGTACATCTACAAAATACTTCCACCTGTTCTGTACCTAGTAACAGCAGCTTTCAACCTTGCTGCATATTATTATCACTTGTGAAGTTATGAAGAATCTCAATGTCTAGTCTGTACCCTGGACCCATCATTAAATCTGAATTTGTGGAGGCAGGGACCCAGACATCACTATGAGACCTGGATAAATACTACTGACTCATGTACCTACACTTTGATTTGCATACATCCACACTTGAGAACCACTAGTGGGTTTTGAGACCACTTCTCAATGCTTCTTATAACCAGTTTGAAAAAACATGGTTCTAGAATACTGTATGTCTGAAATTCTACCATGTAGCTATATTTTTGAGCTTTGGAGTAAAAGCAAAATCTTCTAGGTATCAATTAATGCTGAGGAAAAAAGTATCTAGCTAGCGAGTCACTGCTACTCTCAGAAACTTACTGGAGTCCTAAACTGGGGGAAAAGAAAGTGGTTTGGAACTTCCAAAGCTTCACTAAGCAAATTATAGAAAATCTGTCCCTTCTTCATTTTTAGCCAGAATTGTGATTTTGATGGCCTTTAAGGCAGGACTGGAGATTAGCTGCAATGGAATAATCTAGAAAATATCCTGAGAGAGTCCAGTTGAGTAGGTTTGTGGGTGAATTTTGGAATTGCCGTTTTTAACACCACCAGGCAATTCTGATGCACTGACGATATGCAAGAGCACATTCCAAAGACACTTGATAGAAGGTTTCAGGAATTCTGATTGTCTCAAACCCTCAGAGGCACAAGTAGAAAAGATCCAGGGCTTCATATTCATGACATTAACAAAGAGCATAGAGAAGAAATCACCTTAACAACCTATGGTTGAAGACAAACTGTGGAGAAAGTGCTCATATGTCACATAAATTGTTTTCTGCAAGCCCTTTGGTAAGATTAGTTACATCACTGTATTTATAAATCCATTTATAGTATTATTTCCTGGAGATTTTCGACAGCAGCCACAGGAGGATCCAAATACATCTTACGCATCTCTAAGATGCTTTTATTCCCTTAAGATGAACCCCATGGTGGTATTTGCCAACTTTGTAACTACCAATTGAATATATTCAGTGTCATAAAATAAATTTTAGAAATTGTTTATAGTCAAACTTTTATTTTTCTTAGAGAAGTTGTTACTCAGTATATATGACTCCATTAGTCAGAATTTCTCCACAAATCCTGCATGTTTCTTCATATTTTGAACCAAGATCCATTTTAGAATTTGATGAGAGGCTTAGAACTCTTACCAATTGAACACTTTTAAATGAAATAACAGTTTCCATATATTGTTAGGGAACCTATGGACATCCCATAAAGCTCTTAAGGTTCACAGCTTATAGTTTCAAAACCTTGTATCTAAGACATGTGGTATGTCTGCTACTTTATAATTTAATGAGATTCTGTGTATTTTCCAGGTACCTGTACAAGAATGAAATCCATGCATTAGGCAAGCAAACATTTAAAGGACTCATATCTTTGGAACATCTGTAAGTAATAGAAACTTTTTAAATTAAATCACTCATGGTGATGGTTCAAATAGTCAGCTTTTTAAATGCCATTATGTGATAGTTGAACAATTATTTTAAGCTTTACCATGTGGCTTGAATGATTGAATAGCTGTCATCAGTTGGCTAAAAGTCAGAATGTATGATTGAGTTGGCATGAGGCGAGGAAGACAGACAGAGCTCAGCTGGAATTCCAGCACTGCATTTCTTAATTGTGTGACATTGGGCAACTTACTCTCCGTGAACCTTTGTTTCCAAATCTCTGAAATGCACGTATTTCTGCTGTGCATGTTAAGGTATTGCATACAAAGAGCAATAATGTTTATTGAGCAAAAGTGTTTATTACTTGACCTAAATAGACATTTATAGAATGTGACTATAATTAATTTATGAAACAAGATCAAACTTTTAACTGACATGAGAACTTCCAAAACATGGGATTACACCTCTCATATTACAGATAATTAAATTAAAGCCAGTGTTAAATGATTTGCCACAAATTAAGAGTCTGTATTATTACTATTATTATCATTATTCTTATTTTTGAGAAAGAGCCTCTCTCTGTTGTCCAAACTGGAGTGCAGTTGTATGATCACAGCTCATCTGCCTCCTAGTTAAAATGATTATTGTCCCTCAGCCTCCCAAGTTGGGATTCCAGGCCTGCCCCACCATACCCAGCTAATTTCTGTATTTTTGTTAAGAGTGCTCTGAATGAAAAGATCACCTAAACAGGCTTTGTGTAAGCAACAAGGCTGTTTATTCATCTGGTGTGAGTGGGCTGAGCCTGAAGAGAGAGTCAGCGGAGGGCAGTGGGATAGAAGTTGTTTTTTTTTTTTTTTTTTTTTTTTTTAGACAGAGTTTTGCTCTTGTTACCCAGGCTGGAGTGCAATGGCTCAGTCTTGGCTCACTGCAACCTCTCCCTCCTGGGTTCAAGCAATTCTCCTACCTCAGCCTCCCAAGTAGCTGGGACTACAGGCGTGTGCCAGCACGCCCAGCTAATTTTTGTATTTTTAGTAGAGAAGGGGTTTCACCATGTTGACCAGGATGGTCTCGATCTCTTGACGTCGTGATCCACCCGCCTCGGCCTCCCAAAGTGCTGGGATTATAGGCATGAGCCACTGCAGAAGTTGGTTTTATAGGTTTGGGATAGGCAGTGGAAGTCACAGAAGTTACAGTTCAGGGCAGTTTTTGCAAGCTGGGGGTGGGTGTCACAAGGTCTGGGTCATGAGGTTGGGTTATCTGTTAAGGCAGGCACGGTTGAGGCAGGAGCAATGGCAGAATGTCGCAAGGTCGGTTAATGTTACTTTGCAGGAGCAGCCATTCTTCTTTTTGTGGTTTTCCTGTTACTTTAGACTTTCTGGCTCTGGGAGGCCATCCAGAGACATACATGCTGGTCATGGGGGTTGCCATGGCTTGACTGAGGTGCGGTCTATGGTGCAGCCAGTTCAAAGAACCTTGCATTCCTGTCTTTTTATATTAATAATATAAAGGAAAAAAGTAAAAACTAGAAAAAGTGGGGGGTCAGTGAATATTTTGGGGGGTACAGAGGGATGACAGGCGATGTTTCTCAGGCCTTCTTTGAGTGGGATTGAGGGCAGCGTGGAAGCCTAAAAATGGGAGAGAATTTAGATTGCCTAGAGGTTTTGAGGCAACGGTTGATACTGTGGGTTTGTTAGGAGGAGCATTTGCTGCATTGACTGGTGATAGCCTGGATATGGTTTTGTAGGAATTGAGAGACTAGTCAGAAGAAGCAAGGTCCAAATAAGGGAAGGAGAGAAATGGGTATGAGGGGCCTGCTAATGAAAGTAGCCATGATACCCAGTTAGACAGTGGCCGGCTAGGTCCAAAATAATTATATGCCTGATTAGTGAGATTTTGGGCCCTGTCTTTAAGTCTTTTGATGGCATCATATACAAGGCCGGATTGGTTTAGATAAAAGCAGCATTCTTCATTTAGGAATAGGCAGAGTCCTCCTTTTTCAGCAGTTAGTAGATCAAGGCCTCAACGATTCTGAGGGACAACTGTAGCCAGGGAATTAACATGGGCTTGAAGGACAGAAAGTGTTTGAGTTACATCTGTAATGCTGGAGGAGAAATCATTAGAGAGACTGTGGAATGTGGTAATAGACGTAGTAAGACCTGAGAAATCATCAGAGAGACTGCGGAATGTGGTAATAGAAATAGGAAGACCCACTTTACCTGTTCCTATTGCAGCAGTGGATGCCCCCAATCCTACAAGTGAGGGGACTAATGGAACGACTCTTTTTTGCTCTGTGGGGCAAAGGGAGGTGCTCATTTCTGTTGGCAAACTGGATTTTTGGAGTAAGGAATATTAAGGTTATGGTGTATGAGAAAGCATTTGGTATCTATAAGTAGGCATTCTTTTTTAATTAACAAAGCTAGATACGAACAGACAGGAAGAGGGATTTGGAGGAATCTGATGAACAAGGAGAGGGCAGCCAGGGCGGGGTGAGACTGTTTTTAGTAGAGACAGGGTTTCACCACGTTGGCAGACTGGTCTCGAACTCTTGGCCTCAAGAGATCTGCCTGCCTCGGACTTCCCAAAATGCCGAGATTACAGGCGTGAGCCTCCACACCCAGCCCGGGAGCATTATTATTACAACTCAGACTGCCTTCTATCTTACTGTACTTTTTAGCATTTGATACGTTATGAAAACCTCAGATCTACCATCGTAATTTCAGCGTGAAATAGGAATTCTTCAATATCAAAAAAGTCGTATTGTATCCTAATACTGCTACTAAACTGCAATTTGACGTTTCATGCAGATATTTCTCTCAATTACAAGTGTTTGAAACATAAATACCAATTAGATATTTGAAGATTTTTCCCATTGATTACAACCCATGGGATAGTTCTTAAGCTCAGATATGTAGAATGCGGTCTGGTTTTTAAGTATCGGTAGGATTTCTGTATATCAGAAGCTTTTGATCCTCAAATTTGTTTTCCTATTCCATGTGGTTTCTTAATTTCAAAACATGATTTTAAGTTATTTCTGTAATAAATATGGTTAGAAGAACTCTAAATTTCTTTCTCCTAGAAGGCTGACTGTTAGGTTACATACGGTCAACCAATCAAAAAAATTTTTAAATTGCCTTTGCCCTACTTTTGCCTCTTAATAATTTCCTTTTACAAGGCTGCAAAAGGTTTGAAACTCATGCTGATATTTAATTGCCATTGTAGGAGCCTTAAGAAGGAGAGCTTTAAGAGGTGATTAGACTATGAAAGGTAATGAATAGATTAATGTTGTCATTGTGGAAGTGAGTTTCTCATTGTGGTAGCAAGCTCTTTATCATGGCAGTGGATTCCTTAACAAAGGACAGACTCGCCTCCCTCTTGCCCTCTCTTGCCCATTTGCCATGGGATTATACTGCAGGAAGGCCCCTGAAAGATGCTGGCCGTCAGCCTTGGAATTCTCAGCCTCTAGAACTGTGTGCCAGTGAATTTCTGTTCATAACAAATGATCTGTGGTACTCTGTTACAGCAGCACAAAATGACTTAGAAAGAGAACTGGTATCAAAGAGTGTTACTGTGACAAACACCTGAGTATCTGGAAGTGGCTTTGGAACTGGATAATGGGTAGAAGTTGAAAGAATTTGGAAAAGCAGGATAGAAAAAGTCTGTATTGCCACAAGCAGATCATTAAGGGCAATTCTGGTGAAGACTTGAAAGAAAAGGAGAGCTGTAGGGAAAGTCTAAAACTTCTTAAAGGTCGCTTAAGTAGCTATGATCAGAATATTGGTATAAATACGGATAGTCAAGGCAATTCTGATGGAGTCTTGGACAGAAATGAGGAACAAGGTAATGGAAATTGGAGTAAAGACTATTATTTCCTAAAGTGGGAAAGAACTTGGCTTGAATTGTGTCCATACCAGAGGGCTTTATGTCAGGCTGAATTTAAGAGAATGTACTGGGACATCTGGTAGAATAAATTTCTAAGCAAAACATTGAAGGAGCTGCACAGCTTCTATTAAATGCCTGGAGTAAAATGTGGGAAGAGATGAACGATTTAAAGATGACATTTATAATTAAAATGGAAGTAGAACATAAAGATTTAGAAAAGTCACAGCCTGGCCAAGTAAAGAACAAAAAAAAGTTCAAGGGTGCAGCTACCTGATTCTTTGATGAGGAGATCAGCATAGATAAAGAAGCCAGGTGCCATTCATCAAGACAATGGGAGAATGACACCCAATTCATTTCTCAAGAGCAGCTCAGTGTGACTGAAAAATATCAGCATTCGCGACCCTGCACCACCTTAAGTCTCTGCTCCCCCAGATTCCCAAACAGTGCTCCTTGGTCACCTCAGCTGTCGCTCAAGTGGGCTCAGGTGTGGACTGTGCCCCTAATTTGGGGAATGTAAGTGCTAAGCCTTGTCAGCAGATTTATGTTTTAATATGTATTTGTAAACCTCACACCGTAAGTCTTTAAACTCATTGGTAAAGAACATCCTTAAAAAACACTTTATATGCTTATTTTCAGAATTCACAGAATGGTAAACTGTTCGATTCGCTGTAATAAGTCAGCTCACAATACATCACTGAAGTAATGTACTTTGATTCATCTTTTAAACGTGGATATGTAAACTCCTCACATTATAGCTTAGAACACAATGGCAAGGGACATCTTTGAAAGGCATGTCTTACACATATGGTTAAAAAGTTCACAGTGTTAAAACAGTTCAATTCATTTTAATAAAGTGCCTCACAATGCATCTTTGAAGTAACATGCCCAGATTTATATTTTCAGGGTGTATGTATATAATCCCTTACAATAAGGCAATCAACTAAATGATAAGGAACATCTTTTAAAAGTGTATTTATACCTTTGTTTACAGAGTTCAGTGTTTGGGAAGCAGTTCAATTCATTGTAATAAAGCAGCTCGCAATGCATCTTTGAGGTAACACACTCATTTCATGTTTTCAATGCGCATATATAAACTTCTCACAGTAAGGCATTAAACTAAATGATGAAGAACATCTTTAAAAAGCATGTTTTCTATACTTGCTTACAGCGTCCACAGTTTGGTATTAATTCTGCAGATGCACAGAATGGGTGGACTATGGGGTCAAAATGGTCGCCACCTAGATTTCAAAGGATGTCTCGGACAGCCTGGAGCCCCAGGCAGAACCTTTTCACAGGAGCAGAGCCATTGCAGACAGCCCCTCCCAGGGCAATGCCTAGTAGAGTGGCGGGGGTGAGACTGCCACCAAGATCCCAGAACTATTGAGCTACCAGTGTGCAGTGCCAGCCTGGGAGAGCTGCAGGCACAAGACTTCAACCCATGAGAGCTTCGGATGTGCTGAGCTGTAGGGTTTGGGCTGCCTGGGGCCTTGGGGGCCGACCCCTACCCCACCCTGTCCAGGAGGCAGGACACAGAGTCAAGGAAGATTATTCAGAGTCTTAGAATTTAATGTTGTTCACCCTGCTGGATTTTGGACTTACTTGGGACCAGTTACCCCTTTTTTCTTGCCTGTTTTTCCCTTCTGTAATGGGAATGTCTATTCTATGCATGTCCTACATTGTGTTTTGGAAGCATGTAACTGGTTTTGATTTTACAGGCTTACAGCTATAGAGAAATTTGCCTCAGGATGAATCATGCCTTGAGTCTCACCCATATCTGATTTATTTAAAATTTTTTGTCTTTTATTATTATGACTATTATTTCAATCGTTTTTGGGAAACACACGGTGTTTGGTTACATGAGTAAGTTCTTCAGTGGTGACTTTTGAGATTTTGATGCCCATCACCTGAGCAGTGTACACTGATCCCAATGTGTAGTCCTTCATCCCTCACCCCCCTTCCACCCTTACTCCAAGTACCCAGAGTCCATTATATCATTCTAAAGCCTTTGCGTCCTCATAGCTTAGCTTGCATTTGTGAGAACATACGATACGTGAGAACATACGATATTTGGCTTTCCATTTCTGAGTTACTGCACTTAGAATAATGGTCTCCAACTCCATCCAGGTTGCCACAAGTGCCGTTATTTCATTCATTCATTTTTACGGCTAAGTAGTATTCCATGTTATATGTACACCACATTTTCATTTTCCACTTGTTGATTGATGGGCATTCAAGCTGGTTCCATATTTTTGCAACTGAAAATTATGCTGCTATAAACATAGCTGTGCAAATGTCTTTTTTATATAATAACTTCTTTTCCTGTGTCTAAATACCCAGTAGTGGGATTGCTGGATCAAATGGTAATTCTACTTTTAGTTCTTTTCCATACTGTTTTCCATGGCGGTTGTATTAGCGGTTGTTCCACCAGCATTGTAAAAGCGTTCCCTTTTAACCACATCTACACTCACATCTGATATTTTTTGATTTTTAAAATTGTGTTACGGCCATTCTTGCTGGAGTAAGGTAGTATCGCATTGTGGTTTTGATTTGCATTTTCCTGATAATGTAGACTTTGTCTTGATGACCTGTCCAGTGCTGGCGGTGGAGTACTGAAGTCCCCGTTATGATTGTGTTGCTATCTATCTCTTCTCTTAGGTCTAGTAGTGATTGTTTTATAAATGTGGGAGCGCCAGTGTTAGGTGCATATATATTTAAAATTGCGATAGTTTTCTATTTGGCTAATCCTTTTAGCATTATATGATATATCTCTCTTTGTCTTTTTAAACCGTTGTTGCTTTAAAGTCTTTTGTCTGATATAAGAATAGCTACCCCTGCTTCCTTATGGTTTCCATTTTCATGGAATACCTTTTTCCACCCGTTTACTTAAGTTTATGTGACTTAAGTTACCATAAGAATGTGTTAAGTGCAGCTCTTGAGGACAAGACTCAGTTGTTGGATTTTTATTCATTCTGCCATTCTGTATCTTTTTTTTTTCTTTTCAGACAGAGTCTCCCTCTGTCGCCCTGGCTGTAGTGCAGTGGCATGATCTCGGCTCACTGCAACTTCTGTCTCCCAGGTTCGAGCAATTCTCCTGCCTCAGCTTCCCAAGTAGCTGGGACTACAGGCGCACGCCACCATGCCTGGCTAATTTTTTGTATTTTTAGTAGAGACGGAGTTTCACCATGTTAGCCAGGATGGTCTCCATCTCCTGACCTCATGATCCACCCACCTTGGCCTCCCAAAGTGCTGAGATTACAGGTGTGAGCCACCGTGCCCAGCCCATTCTATATCTTTTAAGTGGAGCTATTAGTCCATTTACATTCAATGCTAGTATTGAGATGTGGCGTACTGTCCTGTTTATTGTGCTAGTTGTTGCCTGAATACTTTGTTGTTGTTGTTTTTTCCCTGTGTTATTGTTTATAGGTCCTGTGAGATTTGTACTTTACAGAGGTTCTATTTTGGTGTATTTTGAGGTGTTTCAAGATTTAGCATTTTTTTTTTGTAGTGCTGGGTTGATAAAGGCGAATTCTCTCAGTATGAAGCTTAGTTTTGCTGAATGCAAAATTCTTCACCAACAATTACTTTAAGGAGGCTAAAGATAGGACCCCAATCCCTCCGCTTTCTTTTTCCCCCTTTTGGCTCTCTCTCCCCCTCTCTTTGCCCTTCTATCATGGGATGACCACAAGAGGCAGAACTTCCCAGATCCTGGCCCCTCAATCTTGGACTTCCCAGCCTTCAGAGCCGTGAGCAGAGACATTTCTTTTCTTTTCTTTTTGACGGAGTCTTGCTTTGTTGCCAGGCTTCAGTGCAGTGGTGCAATCTCCGCTCACTGCAACCTCCGCCTTCCAGGTTCAAGCAATTGCCCTGCCTCAGCCTCCCGAGTAGCTGGGACTACAGACACATGCCACCACACCCAGCTCATTTTTATAGTTTTAGTAGAGATGAGGTTTCACCATGTTGGCCAGGATGGATCTCCTGACCTGGTGGTCCACCTGCCTCAGCCTCCCAAAGTGCTGGGATTAGAGGCCTGAGCCACTGCAGCCTGCCATATTTCTATTTATTATAAATTACCCAGTCCGTGGTATATCTTTAATAGCACCACAAAACAGACTAAGACAATGACTAATAAACTATCACTGTGATAAAATGTGTGTCTTTGTCTTTTTAAAAAATAATTTTAAATTGCATAATGCTTTAGGTAATTTTTACTCTATGGCCGAATCATCACATTAACCAATCAAGTATACATTTTTTAATAAAGACAAAATGGAAAGCCCTTATCATGTTGATGTTTTTCATCCAATATATTTACAGATGGTTTATAAAAATTAGCATATGCAAAGTTCTAACATTCCCCTTTAAAATGCACATGATTCTCAGCCGTAAATGCTTCATATTCTGATAATAATTACTGGTCTTACTAATATTGAGTAATCCTAGCATTTAAAGCCAAGAAAACAGACATTTTTGCTTTCTATTTTAAAAGTGATTCCAGGCTGTTGTGAGTCACTATTCAAAGAGAATTTTTGGTTTCCAAACATGTAATCTATAATCCTTAAAATTTAACATAATTTTAGTCATAACTCTGAAAGTTCAATTTAATTTCAGCATATCTCTGCAAAACTATGATAGATCTTAAGGTGCCTGAGATATTTGTTCTTTATATTCCTTTATTTTAATGTTTCTTACTGTACATCAGCCATTCTAAAATAAATTTAGTTTTGAGGAAGGCAGAGATAAATAATAGATCTTTCCAGAGGCCTTGACAGTAGCACAGTGTAGAAATGCCAATCCTGGACCTGGCACAGTGGCTCACGCCTGTAATCCCAGCACTTTGGGAGGCCAAGGCGGGTGGATCACGAGGTCAAGAGATTGAGATCATCCTAACACAGTGAAACCCTGTCTCTACCAAAATATAAAAATTAGCTGGGCGTGGTGGCATGTGTCTGTGGTCCCAGCTACTCAGGAGGCTGAAGCAGGAGAATTGCTTAAACCCAGGAGGCAGAGGTTGCAGTGAGCCGAGATCACACCACTACACTCCAGCCTGGTGCCTGGCAACAGAGCAAGACTGTGTCTAAAAAAAATTAAAAATAAAAAAATTTTGAAAAAAAGTGGTTTTGTGTATAAATATTGGATAGATGTTCTACCTATATACATTGTTTTCCAAAAGTATTGTGTGGCTTTTTAAAAGAAAACCACACAACAAATTTTAAAAGGCACTGAGATACATCTCCTAGATCATTGCTAGGCTTGAAATATAAACCTTGTTCTACCAGGAATCACAAATTAGAATTGAGTATTTGCGAAAGCAGAAATTATATAGTGTCATTTCAGGCAAAGGTTATTCAGCTCTCCTTCCCAACTACCTGTCAGAACAGTTAAACCAGGTCAAAACAGTTCAGCATAACCAGGCTTCATTAGATAAGGCCGTTTTGTTCTAAGATGCTAATAAACCAAAACAAGAAATATTAAATTCAAAATATGTTATTTGAGCTATTTTCATACAAACTATTGGTTCCTTATATTCTCCCTTCTATAACAATAAAGGGCATTTTTACTGCAAAGAAAATTTTATGTCTATCACTAGCCATAAATTTTTGAATTTTGTTATTAGTTATTACATAAATGTTGCCTAGTATCACTAACCAAATGGTATAACCATTTTATGTCCACATTTCACTTCTGTATTTAACAAACAGAATTTTCATGATTTACATAAACGTATTTATCAGTGAAGAGTTACCAATGAGATACAATCTAATATCCATATTATCTGATGTTTTGTAGACAGCAATGCAGGTGATTTTTTAATCACCTTTCATTTGAGTGACCTTATGTAAAAAATAAATCAGGCCGGGCGCGGTGGCTCATGCCTGTAATCCCAGCACTTTGAGAAGCCGAGGCAGGCGGATCACGAGGTCAAGAGATTGAGACCGTCCTGGCCAGCATGGTGAAACCCCGTCTCTACTAAAATACAAAAAAAACTAGCTGGGCATGGTGGCGCGTGCCTGTAGTCCCAGCTACTGGGGAGGCTGAGGCAGGAGAATTGCTTGAACTCAGGAGGCGGAGATTGCAGTGAGCTGAGATCACGCCACTGCACTCCAACCTGGCGCCTGGCGATAGAGTGAGACTCTGTCTCAAAAAAAAAAAAATTCAATAATTTAGAGGTTTTAGGTCTCCAAAAGAGATTTTCAAATGTAAACATATTAGTGGTTATAGATGAGATTTTTAGGAAACCTCTTCCGTGTCTGCATCCTGTTACAACTGTTGTATCATCTTTTCTTCCAGCTGCTTTCCTTTGCCTGTAGGAGGTCTCAAGATCAGACAGTTTTGCCTGACCTCTTTGATGTCCTGAACTTTCTGTAGTCCTTTATCTTTCTTCGATTTGTTCATTATAAAGTTAGTCTGCAATTGTTTGATCTTTGCATCTGTCTTCGCTGCATCAGTAATTTCATTCTTTAGTTCTTCCTGGCATTTGACAGGCTCGTTTCTATATTTTTCACATTCAAATGAATTATCTACTGTACGCTCATTATTACCAGTTGCTTTACAGAATGCTTTAGTCCACCTAACCTTTCGAGAATTGCACTTCTTTTTAAAGTTTTTATGACGTTTGGATTCACACAATCTGAACACCTTGCAATAGCTGCAGATAAACATGACGTGGCCAGTGTAGACTGGCCCCAAAAGAAACTAACACTTTTCGGTACACCTGCTGAGCCCTCATGGGCCTCCACTGACCAAATGTGGAGCTGGAGAGGAAGTCAGGAGGTATCTTGGAATTCCACATTCTCACCTTGTCATTCTTGAAGGAAAAGGACGCATAATTTCTGGATAATTCAGAAAAAACTTTCAGTCTTTCCAGTTAGCTGTTAAATAAACAATTCTGTTCATCAAATTTCTGAATTAACTTTTCTGAATTCATGGGCTTCTAAAACTGGCCTTAAGCAAAAGTCTGAAACCCAGGCTGGGCACCAAGTAACCCAGCCCAGGAAGGGACTTGAAGTGTCCTACAGTTGTTTTTCAACTCAGGGGAAAGAGCAGGTTCCACTAAATCCCGAAAAGATTTTTTTTGTGTGAAAAAGGGCTTGATATACTAGGTTAGACTCCCAAGACAATTCCACATTTCACTCAGGAGGCTTTAAAAAGTTTTGTCTTGTTGGTAAATGGTAGCTGTTTTCACTGATAACATCATTACCCACATCCCTTACTACGGTTTCTACAAAAGAGGCTGGAGAATAAAAAGTACATTTTTACAGCCGGCTGTGGTGGCTCATGCCTATAATCCTACCTAGCAATTCGGGAGGCCAAGACAGGAGGATCCCTCGAGTCTGGGAATTTGATACCAGCCTGGGCAACATAGGGAGATCCTGTCTCTATTGCAAAATCAAGAACTCTTAAAGAAAGAAAAAAAAAAGTAGTACATTTTTATTTACATAGCACCAAATATAAGAGCCAATTTTTTTTTAACCTAGAAAGAGTATTTTAGAGAGAGAAACTAAAGATCAGAAGCTTTAAGAATACCTAAAATTTGGGACCAGGTGTGGTGCCTTACACCTATAATCCCAGCACTTTGGGAGACTGAGGTGAGGGGAACATTTGAGTTTAGGAGTTCAAAATCACCCTGCCAACATGGTGAAACCCTGTCTCTACTAAAAATACAAAAAAAATCAGATGGTGTTGGGGCTCGTGCCTGTAATCCCAGCTGCTCTGGAGGCTGAGGCAGGAGATTGCTTGAACTTGGAAGGTGGAGGCTGCAAGACTGTGTGTGCTATTGGACTCCAGCCGAGGTAAGAGTGAGACTCCATCTCAAAAAAAAAAAAAAAAAGAAAGAAAAGAAAAAGGAAAAGAAAAAACAAAAAAGTAAATCTTTCCACTGATTTCCCTTTACATGAAAGGTACTAAATAAGTTACATTTAAATGTCATATATACATATTTTAAAAACCAGATAATTCTCATTTAAGACAGAGTAGAAATTATTTAAAATTCAGGGTTGGGGTAAAGGATGAGCTGTTCAATTCAAATTATATTAAAACCCAAATATTAAATAGACACAGAAGTGAAATTTTCTTCAAAGTAAGTATTTACTATTCCACTATCAAAGTAGGTAAATTATACTAAAGAGAAGAAATCCATATGGATTGAGGCATTTTCTCACTTTGATACATGTAAGTAAATTTCATGTTGTCTGAATTCTTAGGGTTATATAGTTAGAAATATAATTCTCTTATAGACAGGTCAACTGTCTATAAGAGAAATAAGTTAGCGCAATCATTTGAATTGGTTGTCTACGTACTGAGCAGGGTTTATTCCTTTTTTTAGCTTCTTTGCACACGTAAAGCAGGCCATAAAATGTCCTGTTTTGCCATGGACAATGCAACCATTGTTAGGTCGACCTCGACAAATCACACAAGGTTCAATAGCATTAAGGAGCAAACTAGATTCCATACTTTCTTTTTTGTCTAGTGTTTCTTCCCCTTCAAACTCTTTCACATCTTCTTGCCAGCTATAAATAATGCTACTAGAAATTGACAGCTGAGACTCGTCCTCACTTGTGATTGTGAGGCTTGTGTAGTTTTATCATCATTTTCCTCAACACACGACTCTTTGGAATCATTCACTGTAGTTTTTTTACAGTCAGGAACATCAAAGCGCTCTTCAGCTTGTGTTGAGTTTTCCAGTGTGGCTTTCTCAGAGATTTCCCCTTTATCTTTCCCTTTATCTTCAGGAAGCCAATTCTCACCAAGGGCTTAACATCTGTTACAATGTGACGGAAGTGGGGGATTCATTTCATTGCATGAAGTGCATTTCCAATAGTCAGCTAAGGACATTTCAGGATCTTCTTCAAATGAATCTGTATCCCTCTCCCCTGCCTGATACACAATAACTCGATATACTTCATCATCTCCATCTGAGAGTTATTGTCCTTCTTCACTAAGGCTATAATCTTCTGAGTGGAGAGATTCAACTTCAAATTCTACACTAAACTGATCTGAAACTGAATCCTGATCCAACCAATCACTTGAATGTTCACTTACGCCAGCATCAAGATCCGGATTGGATGGCATCCCTGTGGATTCACTGCTACTGCTTCTTTCACGACATATCTCCTGTATTACACACAGAGCCAGGCTTTCATCCAAGGAAAGGGAAATACTATCAGATTTGCGGCGTTTTCTTCGTCGTTCACCAGGTAATTCATCTGAATTTTCTGTCTCACTAATTGTTCTCCTTCTAGATGAGGTAGATGGCCTAGAAACGAAATGTGAAGATGAAGGTCTCTCTTCCTGTGGCCCTTGCACAGGGTCCTTTTGATCACTCCCACCTTCAAAATGACACCTGCTCTCACAGATGTACCTGAGTCTGATGATCCTGTGCTCTTTCACAGACAAGCTTGGCACGCCAAACAAATCTCCTAGAAGATCATTTGAACAATATACAATATGTTGCTTCTCATCATATAATCATTTATTCTTAATATACTGGCCAAGATAAAACAGAACCTCTTTCATAGTGTAAGTGTCTTTGTGCACCAACAGACTTTAATAACTTCAAAAGCAATGGTTTTGGTCTAACCAGGGTCTCTCTTTCCGAAGCTGGAATCTGTGAGGTGGTCACAGCGCCATCAGTAGGTAGATACGTGGTATTGCACATTTGCCTGCTGCACACCCTCCGGCGTTTTCGCGGTTAGAGACGGGGGTCCCTCGAGCGTTCCCAGTTTCGTTCACGCCCTGGGCCTCGGGGACCATTCCACTCTCGGGGCCGGGCACTGGGCGCTCCAACGCACTAGTCCTGAAAGGGAGGGGCTCCTGGCGGCGACAGCAGCAGGACATCAGTCAGAGGGGTCGGGGCCGCCCCTCGGGCTCGGCGTCAGCTCCATCTTCCTGACACACGGGGCCGCACAGGCCCCACAAGCCCCCAAGCTCGCCGCGGTGACTCGGTGCGCGCCCCCTACCGCCCGAGGGAAGCGCGCCGGGCCGACTCGTCACCGTTTTTTTTTTTTTTTTGAGACGGAGTCTCGCTCTGTCACCCAGGCTGGAGTGCAATGGCGTGATCTCGGCTCAGTGCAACCTCCGCCTCCCGGGTTCAAGCCATTCTCCTGCCTCAGCCTCCCGAGTAGCTGGGACTACAGGTGTGTGCCACCACGCCCAGCTAATTTTTGTATTTTTAGTTGAGATGGGGTTTCACCATGTTGGTCAGGATGGTCTCGACCTCTTGACCTCGCGATCCACCCACCTGGGCCTCCCAAAGTGCTGGGATTACAGGCGTGAGCCACCGCGCCCGGCCTCGTCATTATTTTTTAACTTCCGTTTCCTCTTCATTGTATAGCCGTATATTTATTACCTCTTCTCTTTACCTGTTTACTTATTTCTAAGTGGGATATTTTACTGGAGTACCTTTTTTAAATAACAGCAGGCTTCCACACTTCTATAAAACTGCTACATATGACATCATGTATTAAATATAAACTTTTTATTTTATCATCTACTAAATTTATGGAACGAGGCCGAGCAGGATCAGAGAGCCTAAAAGTTTTAGAAATCAAAGTTTGGCACTTAGCTATTTGCTCTTGAGAATTTTGCTTTAAAATTCTAAATCTTAGAGTTTCTTGGTATTGTTTATAAAATGAGAGTAATAACAGTGCTTTGACAGGCTGGCTCTGAAATACAGAGGTAATGTATGAAACAGTTGGTAAGAGCAGATTCTGAAATAACAATACCTATTTTCTTTGTTTCCATATTTATTATTTTATTATTTCAGCAATTACTTTCTGACAGAGCTAACTGTAAATGGTGTCATTTTAAATACATTACTAAATATAGCCAGTGATTCAAAGCGCCATTAACTTAATTCTTTTGACCTTTCTTGATCTGTCTAGTTTATTTTAAAGGAGCTTCTAATTTCATTCATTTATTTATTTAGAGACAGAGTCTTGCTCTGTTGCTCAGGCTAGAGTACAATGGCACTATATCGGCTCACCGCAACCTCTACCTCCCGGGTTCAAGTGATTTTCCTGCCTCAGCCTCCTTAGCAGCTGAAATTACAGTTGCCCGCCACCATGCTTGGCTAATTTTTGCATTTTTTAGTAGAGACAGGGTTTCACCATGTTGTCCAGGCTGGTCTCAAACTGCTGACCTCAGGTGATTCATCTGCCTCTGCCTCCCAAAGTGCTGGGATTACAGGAATGAGTCACAGAGCCCCGCGGATTTCTCCTTTTTTAAATAAAGGCATTAATCTCATCACAAGGGTCCTACCCTCAGGATCTAATCTAATTCTATTACCTCTCAAGGCCCTGTCTCCAAATACTATTGTATTGGGGGTTAAGATTTCTACATGTGAATTTTATGGAACATATACATTCAGTTCATAACACACAGTAAACTTGCTTTTGTCTATGCTGAGACAAAATTATGAAGTAGGCTTGCTTTATCTCATTTTATCATGGTCTCAGGGTAATCTTGTCTGAGGTTGTGTTCTGTTAGATAATATTTAATAGGAGAATGCCGTGGATTGCCCCTGAATGCCAAACCAGTTTTTAAATGTTGAGGATACTCTTTTTTTCCCCTTTCTTGAAAGAAAGCCTGAAATTCAGAATAAAACATAGATTATTGTGGTGGTAAATGTTCTTTGCAAAAGACTTTCTTTAATGTAATTTTTTTCATCATGGTGACTAGCAACTTATTAGTACAAAAAGCACCTTTGATATATAATATCTGGGAGAGTTTTCATTGAATTATAAAACAGAAACAGGTTTCTGCTTTTGACCATGATGGAATAGGAGAGACCAGATTAATGTTCCGCTTAAAAAAAAAAAAACCCTAGAAAACCAGAAAGCATATGAAACGGCAGTGTTGGAGAACCGGAGAGCAGGCTGCTCCATGAGGGAAGAGACACTGTGTGATCTCTGAGAGATATGTTTGGTGCTTCCCAGAGGTGGTTTCCATGCTGAAGTACAGAGAAAGGTTCCCAACCAGAGACCAGCAGGCTTGCCAAGTTAAGGAGACAGACTGGGACTCAGGAAGCCTAGTGTGAAAATTAGTGGTGTAGGGGACCAGTGAGCAGGCAGCTACACAGAGAGCTTTAGAGAGCTGCAGAGGCTTCCCCTAAAATCTTTGGCTGGACACTGATCTGCACGTATCAGAGGAAACTATTTGTGGCTAGAAAAGAACCAGTAAAAATCCCTGGGCCAACCCAGAAATCACCCAGAGTGAGGAATACTTTGTGTTACTACCAGCTAGTGTGGAAAGACCTTGCTACATAGCAGTGGATGGAGCCCTCAGAAAGGTGTCACCTTAGCAGAAAGGCTAAATGAGCCCTATTATGAAGAATATTCTGGGCTTGCTCTACAAAGCACAAAAGTAAACCCAAAAGATCAAACTGATCCCAAGACATGTAACTGTGTGGCAGAAGAAAGTCCAATATTCTTGAAAAAATAAATAACAAAATCTGCACCCAAGAAACTGAAATTCAGAGTTTCCATCATCCAATTTAACATTACCAGGCAAGCACGCACATCATACGAGAGTTATAAAATGCAAGGTGCCCAAAAATGATACAGCTGAAAGGAGAAATAAGCAAATTCCACACCTATCTTTCAGTAACTGATGGAACAAGTAGACAGAAAGTCATTAAGTATATAGAAGACATGAAAAAGAAAATCAACCAACTTGACTTAACTGATATTAATATAGCACTCCACCCAAAGCCAGAGAATACACAACTTTTTCAACCACATAAGCACCATTCCCCAAGATGGATTATATTCTGAATTATATAATAAAGTTCAATAAATTTTAAAGGATTAAAGTTATATAAAATATATATTTCAATCAAAACAGGATTAAACTAGAACACAATAATAGACCTCATAAAAATTCTCAAATATTTAGACCTACTAAGTAATCAATGTGCCAAAGAAGACATTATAAGAACAGTTAAGAAATATCTTGAACAGAATAAGAATGAAAACTTCATATACAGAAATTCTGGGGATATAACTAAAGTAAAAGTTAGAAATTTATAAAATTAAATGGTGATATTTGGAATGAATAAAGACCTCAAGTCAATGATGCAATCTTCTACCTTAAGAATCAGGACAAAGAATGGCAAATTGCATTCAAGGTAAGCAGAAGAAGGGAAACAACAGAGAGAAGAGTTAAGGAGAGAGATAACTGGTTCAGGCTCAATAATCCCAGCACTTTGGGAGGTTGAGGTTAGGGTTATACCTGAGACCAGGAGTTGGAGACCAGTCTGGCCAACATGGAGAAATCTTGTCTCTACCCAAAATACAAAAATTAGCTGGTGTGCACCTGTAATCCCAGTACTCGGAAGGCCCAGGAGGTGGAGGATACAGTGAGTTGAGATTGCACCACTGCACTTCAGCCTTGGTAACAGAGCAAGACTCTGTCTCAAAAACAAAAACAAAAACAAACAAACAAAAAAAAGGAGTAGATAACTGAAGAACAGTAGTGCCAAGTCAATAGAACAAAATATAACTGAGAAGAGCAATAATATTGATAGACCTCAAGCTGAACTACCATATAAATATCAAGAAGAGGGCATATCACTACAAATAATAAGGATATTCAACAGATAAAGAGGGAGTGTCCTGAACAGTTTTATATTAGTAAATCTGACAATGAAATGAAAATCTTTGTAAAAGATACAACTTATAAAGTTAACTCAAGGAGAGGTAAACTGCATAACTAAATCTTTTACCTCAAGCATTTGTCATTTTTTTGTGTTACAAACAATTCAACGTTACTCTTTTAGTTATTTTACAATGTACTATAAATTATTGTTGTGCTATCAAATACTAGATCTTGTTGATTCTAACTACATTCTTGTATCCATTAATCATCTCCACTCCCCTCAGCTCCCCGCTCTCCTTCTCAGCCTCTGGTACCTATCATTCTACTATTTCTCTCCATGAATTTAGTTGTCTTAATTTTCAGTTCCCACAAATGAGTGAGAACACATATATTTGTCTTTCTATGTCTGGTTTATTTCACTTAACATAATGTATAATCTTGTGTTAGGAAAAGAGAGTTTGCATAGGATACAAGAAACATGAAGCATAAAAGAAAACATTGATGAATCACATTGATAAATGATAAATTGGTAAATGAAAAACTGATAAATGAAAACATTTGCTATCTAAATGGCATTACTAAGAAAAGTAAAAGGCCAGCTACAGAATGGGTGAAAATAATGTATCTGATGACAAACTTGAATATAAAATGTAAAAAAAATTAAAAAACCACTCAGCAATAAGAAAAATAAATCACTTTAAAAAATATGCTAAATGTTTGAACACATGCTTTATCAAAGAAGAAATATGAATGGCAGCAAGCACTAGAAAAGAGGCTCACTCTCATTGGTCAGCTGGGAAATGCAAACCAAAACCACTGCGAAGCACTAAGACACACACACCTCTTAGAATGGCTCATATTAAAGAGACTGAACATAAACAAGTGTTGGGGAAACTATGAAACAGTTGGAACTCTTATACACCACTGATGGTAATTCAAAATAATACAGTTGGCTGGGTGCAGTGGCTCACGCCTGTAATCCCAGCACTTTGTGAGGCTGAGGCAGGTGGATCACCTGAGGTCAGGACCTTGAGACCAGCATCGCCAACATGGTAAAACCCCATCTCTACTAAAAATACAAAAAATTATCCTGGTGTGGTGGTGGGTGCCTGTAGTCCCAGCTACTCGGGAGGCTGAGGTTCAGGCTCCCGCTTGAACCTGGGAGGCCGAGGTTGCAGTGAGCCGAGATCGTGCCACTGCACTCCAGCCTGGGTGACAGAACAAGACTCCATCTCAGAAAAGAAAAAATAATAATAATACAGTCACATTGAAAAGCAGTTTGGCAGTTTCTTTAAAAGGTAACATTAAAAGTAGGACTCAGCGATTCTACTTTTAGGTATTTATCCCCAAAGAAATGAAAACATATAAACATATTTTCACACAAAGACTACCACTTAAATGATGATAGCACTTTTATTCAGAATAGCCGCAAACTGGAATCAAAGCAAATATCCATCAGCTGATAGATGGATAAACAAACGGTGGCATAGTAACACAATGGATGCCACTCAGCAATAAATGAGGATGAACTGCTGGTGCCCACAGCAACATAGATGAATTCCAATGCATTACGCTAAGTGAAAGCTGCAAGATTCTGTACTGTCTGATTACATATGAAATTCTAAGAGAGTTAAAACTCTAATGACAGAAAGCTGACCACTGTTTGCTGGAGCAAAGGCCAGGGGCACAGAACTGGCTGCAATGAGCAGAAAAGCACTGTCCAGGCTTATGGAAATGTTTGATATCATGATTGTATACATTTATTGTATGACGTATACGTTTATCACAACTAATTTATTCATCCACATAAAACTGAATTGTTATTGCATGTAAATTATACCTCAGTAAAACTGATTTAAAAAGACAAAGACAGGCTAGGCATGGTGGCTCACATCTGTAATTCCAGCACTTTGAGAGACTGAGGTGGGCGGATTACCTGAGGTCAGGAGTTCGAGACCAGCCTGGCCAACATGGTGAAACTCCGTTTCTACTAAAAATACAAAAAATTACCTGGGCGTAGTGGTGTGTGCCTGTAGTCCCAGCTACTCAGGAGGCTGAGGCGGAATAGCTTGAACGTGGGAGGCAGAGGTTGTAGCGAGCCGAGATTGCACCATTTCACTCCAGCCTGGGTGACAGAGCGAGACTCCATCTCAACAAACAAACAAACAAACAAAAATTACCGGGCGTGGTGGCTCGCATCTGTAATTCCAGCTACTCAGAAAGAGAACTGCTTGTACCTGGGAGGCAGAGGTTGCAGTGAGCAGAGATTGCTCCACTGCACTCCAGCCTGGCCAACAGAGTGAGACTCCATCTCAAAAAAACATAAAACAACAAAACAAAGACAAATATACTATTATTGTTCACTAGATATTTTCATGATTTTACCCTTATTACTGTTTACTGGTTTATAGCAAGTCTTAAAATCAGATAATAAAGTGTCTCCAACTTTGATTGATTGATTAATTGATTGATTGATTGATTTTTTTGAGATGGAGTTTCACTCCTGTTGCCCAGGCTGGAGTGCGCTGGCTCTGTCTCGGCTCACTGCAACCTCCGCCTCCTGGGTTCAAGCAATTCTCCTGCTTCAGTCTCCTGAGTGGCTGGGATTACAGGTGCCCATCATCGTGACCAGCTAATTTTTTTGTATTTTTAGTAGAGGCATGGTTTCATCATATTGGCCAGGCTGGTCTTGAACTCCTGACCTCAGATTGATCCACCCACCTCAGACTCCCAAAGTGCTGGGATTACAGGTGTGAGCCACCACGCCTGGCCGATTAATTTTTTTAAATTGTCTACATTTTCATATATATATTTTAGAATTAGATTGTCTATTTCTAATCCCCTCAGTCTGAAAAAAAAGCCCTCTGAATTCTGATTGAAATTATATTGAATCTACAGATCAGTTTGTTGGAACTTCTATTACCAATCACACTATAAATGTATTCAGGCCAGACAAATGAAATGGGTTGGTTTTGGGTAGAACTGTACCAAAGCAAAAATCTTAGTTACGTAAATAGTTTGGAAAAATCAAAGCACATTTTTTGGCTGGAAATAGCACCCTGTGTGTGTTGAGTAGAATCACCGGTGTCTCTTTCAGAGAACCTGAGGGATGCAAGGGCTTGAGAGCAGTTTTGGGCACTGCAATGTCACCATCTTCCCTGAGCATCAGTGAAAGTCCATTTGTAAGCACCTTTCTAGGAATAGGTCTATTCTGCATTACGTAATTCTTTGTAGCAAGTTTGAAATACATTTGCTGAGCAAATAGTCATACGATATTCTCTGTTGTTAAGCTGTGAGAGCATCCTTTTCTGGGGCGGGATTGGCTGCATGTCGTGCTAGCTGGAAGTGGTGTGGCTTTTCCAATCTATTCCATCCTTATTCCTCACTGACATTCCTTCTCATGAATCTAACACTGGTAAAACCTCTTTTTTGGGCACTGCATGACAAAAACAGGGTTTGAAGACCTTTCCCTCTTCTGTGCAATTCTAGATAAAACCCGTATGATGTAAAGAGCATGACTTACTTTGAAAATGCCCAAGTTTGTTCTTCAATAGGCAGTACATGTTAAAAACAGAGAAGTTCTCTGATATCCTTTGGGGGCTCTTCAAGGTTTCCGAGGAAAAGGCCCAGACACTCACAGTGAGAAATAGGTCAGCAGGGGGTGGAACTGAATGGCTCTCTTCCCCCCCTGTTGCTCTTTGCTAGCTCACAGGTACCCGTGACCGGCTGGGATCACAGGGAGGTAGGGGACTTATGTCTAACTTCAAGCAGTACAGTTTTCACAATGGCTAGAAAAGAGAATCACATTTATAGGTCTGAGTATGTTTTGAAGTGACTCTGTAAACAGTTGCTGCCAATTTGTATGTCTGAGTTTCTGATTGAGTTTCCTTTTCTAAGTTATGTTTTAAGAGGATAGGTTGAGATTAGCTAAAACTTTTCTGTCTTATGGTGCTCAGCAGTGTCCCACAGCCTGTTAGAATCACCTGGGCACTGCCTACCCATACTCACAGTGAATCAGATCTCAGGAGGAGGGTGCTGGCATGAGTGCTTTTTTTTTTTTTTTCAAAGTTCCCTATGTGGTCAGGGTTAGGAATCATTATCTCTACCTTAAAGGTATTACATGTCCTGGAGATGCTATCCGAGTCTTATCTGGGATTATGTTTCCTTTTCTGTCTACAACCCTCTCCCAGCAAATAAGCCCCATTATCTAAAGTCTGCCTTTATCTGGCATAAAAGCTATGTGAGGCGCTGGCCAAATAAACACATTAGGTTTGGGCTTTAAATGGATTTTTATAAATGTTGAGTTCAGGTACCTAAGAAATAGAAGTCACGAAAATGTCATCTTCTTAACTTGCTTTCCTACACCTCAGAGCACTTTTGTTGCTGAAATCACTTGCTCAGACATTCATTTTTGATGTAATTGCATGAAAACTGTTGGGGACCAGACCTCTTCAGTTCCATTTAGTGTTGTGGCAAATATTCATGTTTGCCAAGCATAAACCTTTGAAAATCAGATGAAATTTGTGATACAGTATGAAGAAACAAGAATCCGAAAGCTTAAAGAATAAATGCATTTTTTTTTCTGAGACGATGTCTCACTCTGTCACCCAGGCTGGAGTGCAGTGGTGCAATCTCTGCTCACCGCTACCTCTGCCTCCCGGGTCCAAGTGATTCTCCTACCTCGGCCTCCCAAGTAGCTGGGACCACAGGTGCGTGCCACCACACCTGGCTAATTTCTTTGTATTTTTAGTAGAGGCGGGGTTTCACGGTGTTACCTAGGATGGTCTCGAACTCCTGACTTCGTGATCGGCCCACCTCGGCCTCCCAAAGTGCTGGGATTACAGTCGTGAGCCACCGCGTCTGGCCCCGAGTAAATGCGTTTTTAAAAAAACTAAGGGACTTGGGATATTGAACAAACTTGGTGCCACCCTGTCCTAGGCAGTGTCGCACCTGTGCCCTGGATGGTGTTACACTCACCCTCTGGGCCCTTCCCATGCTCTTTTGTTTTCCCCTTCCACACCTTCATTACCACTTTCCTTTCAGGGTAAGCTCAAGTTTATCTCACCAAGGAAGCTCAGTCTCGAGCCAACATTTCCATTTAGCTACTGTTCTCTTTCCTCCCTTTATGTCTATAATTAAGCATACACTACACTGTAGGTAATAGATAATTCAACTTCAACTGGCTTAAGCAGAAAACGAGGCCTCATGATCTAGACGAAGACTTAGTACAAGGTTTTTCACTCTCCATTTCCAGTTCCTGTTTCCTTGGCCTCAGTATTATTCTCAGGCTCTATAACTGTATGAAAAGGTTGCTTCAGCTCCAGCCTCCTCATTTTATCCCCATTCTTGTTCATTAAGATAGAACTTGGTACTCAAATGTTCAGGAAGATTTCAAGGCCCCAGAGGATGTGGCCCTGAGTGAACTGACTGGGATGGTCAGGTGCCGGTTGCTGGTCTGATTGCTGTGGCCAGGGGTCCGCATGCTCTGCTTGGACTGAACTCAATCACTTGTTCCATTCCCCGAGTCCAGGGCAGGGGTCAGCTTTACAGAGATCACAGAAGTTGAAATGTGGTAAGAGATGTAGTCACAGTAAAACAGAGTGAATGTGGGGATGGGACAAGAGCAAATCTCCACTCTACCTTTCCCGTGAGATTCTATGAGGACTAAGAATATTTTTTTCGTTTTTAAGGAAAAAAGAGAGGAAAGATGGGAGAAAGGAGAAAAAGAAAGAAGAAAATAGAAGTCTATATCAGCCCTTCTCAAACTTTAAATAGCATATGAGGCTGGGCACAGTGGCTCATGCCTGTAATCCCAACACTTCAGGAGGCCGAGGTGAGCGGATCACCTGAGGTCAGGAGTTCAAGACCATCCTGGCCAACATGGTGAAACCCCGTCTCAACTAAACATACAAACATTAGCCAGGCATGGTGGTGCATGCCTGTGATCCCAGCTACTTGGGAGGCTGAGACAGGAGATTTGCTTGAACCTGGGAAGCAGAGGTCGCAGTGAGCCGAGATCACGTCAGTGCATTACAGCCTGGGTAACAGAGTGAAACTCTGCCTCAGAAATAAAAATAATAAGTAAATAAACAGCATATGAATACTCGGTGATATTTTTTCAAAGAAGATTCTGATTCTGAAATTGTAGTACGGGGCCATGTTTCTGGTTCTTGAACCAGCTTCTGGAGAGGGTGCCGTGGCTGTCATTTTTTTTTCTTTTCTTTTTCTCCTACTTGATTCAATTAAAATTGTATTCAGTTCCACATTAAGCCAGAGTCGTGGCTTAATCAAAAAAGAGGTTCATTTATTTAATTCAACAAGAAGTCCGGGCATAGGCATTTGGGAGTTAGTGTGGTAACTCAACGATTACATCTGAGAACAAAGCTTATTCTATCTTCTGTTTTAATATCTTTAGTGAAGGCTGCTCTACATCCATGTTCCAGGGTAGCAAAAGGGGAAAATAGAAGAGGCAGCACCAGAAGACTATTGCTAATATCTCACTGGGAGGATTTTGTCAAAGACACCACACTGAATTAGCGAGCTGCCTGAAGCCTTTCCATTCTGCTTACGTCTTTTCAATTGGACCGGCACCAATGACTTACCAAAGGAGAAGTTAAAAGCCACAAAGCAAACAAACTCAAAGATGCTACTGTCACTTCTACTCAAACCGCAATAACAGCAATAACATCACACACGGGCATCAGGCATCCTTGTTAGCCCAGCGTTTTCGTACACATTGTGGCATCGGTGCTCTAGGAACTCTGAGTTCACCGTGAGACGGGTGGAAGCAGCAGCAGAGTCTTGGAGAATTTCACCAAGTCACACATTATCGCACAGTCGGTGGGCAGTACGGCAAAATACAAACTGAGGTCTTTTGCTTTTGAGTTTCGGGTCTTCATGAGAATATCACTATATAATACTGTGAAAAATAACAGGCTTTGCTCTTTCAGCATTCTTTTCCTTTTTTTAAATTCTGGCCACTGATTCTCAAGTGGTAATTATAAAGTTGTTTCTGGCATCAGTACCTCTAATGGGAAGGGTGTTACTAAGCCACCCTAAGAGAAACACGCTTTGCATTAGTCGTGCTGACCTGCATTCTGCACTGTAGACAGACCAGACCCCACAACCTCAATTATTATAGCACCTTGATCTACACAAGAAGGCATTGCAAGGATTTGCAAGCTGTTGTAGCAAAATTTAGTCAAGAGAAGGGGTACATTAAACAGTATTTCAGGAGTGTTCTTGCTTCCTGCGATGTCTGCACCTGAATGTGGATGACGATGGTGGAGGGAGCTCTTCACCATTACTTTATGATTGGAGTCTGGCAATGGCTGAATCCTGTTTCTACACTTGAACTTGTGTGTTGTCTCCTGAGGTGTGTGTTGACAATCCCCATCCTCTCTTTGAATGCCTCCCCTCTTCTCTTACCTCCAAGACTTCACAGATTCTCTCCACGTTCCTCACATCTCATCCCTATCTTCTTTACTTAAGCTCCTTCTTGCCCATAAATCTGTATAAGTGAGGGCTGTGTCACCTCAGTGTCTCATGCTCCACCTCTCTGCTGACCCAACAGAGCCCTGTGTTCATGCCTTACTTGCAATTGAATGCACCTGCCTTCTCCCCAGGGATCGGCCTGAGCCCTGTCTCATTCTGGCCAGCAGCTGAGTGTCTGGGATCTCTCCACTGTACCATTCTCCACAGCTGCTCCAGATGTGGCCCTCAGGGGCTGACGGCTGGCAGACAGTTTATCGACTTCCCCACTTCAGCATATGCTGAGGGCAGCGGGACAGGGTAGGGGGTAGAACAGGGTTCATAAAAGCAAGCAAGCAGGCAAAGGCTCCTTAAAGAACATGGAGACCTGGAAGGACACAGTCATCGCTCGTCTGCAATGCATGTCACATCCTGATGGGCAAAATTATAACTCCTTCCACTGGATTCAATTCCTTGGTTAAGTAATTTGGTAGCTCTAGATGGCTCTAGCTAACACACTTTTGGGGTCAGTTTTTGGGGAGACGGTTCTGCCCGTAGGCCTGGAAGTTTTAGCCACTGCCCTCTTCCTATTAGCGTCAGATGAGAGGCTCATAGACAGCTTTAAAGTTTAAAAGTTCCAGGCAGTAACTTTCCATATTTGGGCTTTCTTATGATGGCAGTTCATTCATTTACTCATTCATTTATTCTTGTGCACATTCAAAATATTTATTGAGCATCTACTTTGTGCTAGGCATTGGAAATCAACTAGTGAATAAAAAGCAAAGGACTGGCCCCAGGATTCTTCCTTTTGGGGAGGAGAGAGAAACAAAGGAACACATTGATACGTGGAGTAGCAGAGAGAGGGTTGTAGCCACTGGGAAATGGTGCAAGGGTGGGGTGTGGTGTTAAGTAGAGTGGAGGGAGGCCTCACAGCAGAATTGAGGCCTGGAGGGAGGAAAGAAACCTCAGGAATAAAGCACTACAAGCAGAGGGTAAGTGGAGAGGCCGGAAATCAGAGGTAACTAGGCACCGTGTGTTAACGAAGAGCAGGGAGCTGGTTGTGCAGATGTGCCGTGCGAGGGTAAGTGGAGAGTGGCATAGACACCTGAGCAGCGGTGGTGGTCCTGGTGGTCATGGCAGCAACAATGGTTCTACTTTGAGCAGGAGAAGGATATTGGGGATTTCCAGCTGAGCAATGACAGATCAGATTTTTGTTTGAAAGAATCATTCTGGCTCTTTTGAACTATGCAGAAAAGGAGGAAGACTAGAGGCCAGGGAGCGGGAGAAGGAGGGGAGAAGTGTTTCTACTGTGGATTTAGGAAGGTAAAAAACACAGATGTCCCAAACAAATAGATTTATAAGGCGAGCAAAAAGGAGAAGAGAAGAACTTAGGAATCACAGGCTAGATCCCTTTTTGCCACTAGGTATACTCTCCCTAACCCATCTCATCCATCTTTTGAATTTAAGTTGTATCCATACAATGATGACTCTCAAATATTGATCTCCCAACTAGACCTCTACCGTGAACTCTAGATGCACACAGCCAGCTGCCGACCCCACATCTCCCCTTGATCACCTGATAGTCTATCTGCTTTATCTTCAGCCTATATCCACAAGAACTCCAAAGCTCTTGGCCTAGATGAGTGCTTCCTCACAGGGGATTTGAGGAAGTTGCCTCCCTGGGGACCATTGAACAATGTCGATGCATTTTTGTTTGTACAGCTGGCGAAAGGCATTGCTATAGGCATCTTGTGGGTAGAGACCAGGGATGCTGCCATACATCTACCATGCATGGGACAGCCCCTCACAAACGTCCATAGTGCCTGGCCTAGAAGAAGAGTTTTCATGTACTGACATGTGGAAGGATAGAAGGGGTGTGGTTATGAGGAGAGCTGGGGAACCCAGGTTGGACAGGTTAGACTGCAGGTGGCTATCAGATATTCAGGGGCAGGTAGCTTGCTGTGTGCATCTGGAGTTCAAAGAAGAGGTCTTCTTGGGAGATCAATATTTGGGAGTCATTACTGGATGGATACAATTTAAATTCAAGGGATGGATGAGATGGTTTAGGGAGAGTGTACCCAAAGGCACGATTTAATGGCTGCATATTTTATGAACTATATGAATGCAGTATATTTCATTTTAAACATTTCATTTATTGTTGGGCATCTGCATATTTTTAAATCTTGCTATTTTAAATATCAATATGGTGAACACACTTTTTGCCTTCATTTTTTTTTTTTTGTTATATCCTTAAGTGAAATTATTTGCATCTTTGTGACACTAGCTGGTAGAACTTGTTCTTTATTTTCTGTGTCCCTGAGTCACCGTCTCAGCTGCCAGGAGAAGGCGGATCTGTTGTTTTCAATCCCATGGGAATTGTGTAAATAACTTAAGGATGAGCCAAGTGACCGTTTTTAATTAACATTTTAATCCTCTCCTGGTTGTAATGTTGCAATGGCCCTCTGATTAATTCTGATACCTTTGGTTTAGTCTTTTTCCAAATTATCTTTCACACCAACCACTAGATTAGACAGATAAGGAAAGCGGGGCACGTTGACGTTAAACTCCTTGGCCAAGCTCATACAGCTAGTGAGTGCTGGAGCCAGGACTGGAACCCAGGAGCTGGGCTCCAGATCCACACTCCTAACTTACATGCAAGCTTCCTTTTCTGCATTTTTTTTCCCCTGACTGATTCTCTCTTCAAGGCTAAGTAGAAGAAACCTCTGTCTCTCCCTCATGGATTCCCATGGTCGCACCCTCTGCACAATTTTGTGATAACAATTCTAGCCTTTCTTCACACTCCTGCAGATGGTTCTCTCTCCTACATGTAGGCAGTAAGGATTATGAGGTCCAGACCTGTGTTGGCAACCTCTACCATTACTGCCTGCAGCTCACTTTCAACATTTACACTCAGAAAAGCCGTACCACTTAGACAGCTGTTCTGAGCCCTGGGCCATAACGTCTCCTGTGGATAATAATACTCACCTCACAGAGTTGTTGTAGAGAAAGTGGGATAATTCATATAAAGCAGCTGGAACGGTGTTTGGGAACCACTAAATGCCACAACGTGTTTGCTCTCCTTATAGTTCTGGTGGAGGTCTATAATGAGGAGTGAATATTTCCCAGGAGCAGATTGGAATTTGAGGGTGGAAGGCAGGTAAAATGATTCGACCAATCAAATGGAAATATGAGGTGGAGGGGAGCAAAGGTTCTAAATCATGAAAACACGGCAGGTAGGGAACTGAAACAACATCCTCACAGCAGGCAGGAGGTAGATGTGAAGGCAAGAACCCGCATTGGTAGATCCCAAATCATTGCGGGTCTTCTATGGCAGGCTCAGGTATCTGGCTGATCAGGGGAAGCAGAGCAGTATCTGCACTTCGGGAAGATATTCTGGTGACTGTTCAAGAAATGGGCTGCATGCACCCAAACTGAGAAGAAAAGGAATTAGCTTTTTAAAAGAAGAGTGCAATTGAAGACACTTGCAGTGGGGAAGGGCTATAAAAAGAAGATAGAAAGCACAGAAGCAGATGCCTGAGTGGGAAGGCGGGTGAAAAAAGAGGCTCATGGTTGACCAGGTGAATGATGGTTATTCCCAGGGGGCAGCACAGAGGGGGCGGCAGGAGGAATCCTTGCTGTGCCGACACGGAGGTGCCTGTAGGACACCTGGGCGGAGGTGTCTGGTAGGCATTAGGATAGCGGAAGCACTGACATAAGATGGGTTCACAGTCTCACTCTTGTTGCCCAGGCTGGAGTGCAATGGCACAATCTTGGCTCTCTGCAACCTCTGCCTCCTGGGTTCAAGTAATTCTCCAGCCTCGCTGCCTCCAAGTAGCTCAGATTACAGGAGCCCGCCACCACACCCGGCTAATTTTTATATTTTTAGTAGAGACAGGGTTTCACCATGTTGACCAGACTGGTCTTAAACTCCTGACCTCAGATGATCCACCCACCTTGACCTCCCGAAGTGCTGGGATTACAGGCGTGAGACACCATGCTTAGCCCCAGGAATCTTAAATTCCAATGGGGTCGTGTGCTCTGTTGCAGGGCTGGCCTCAAGCTCCTGGCCTCTAGCAATCCTCCCACCTCCACCACCTCCCACACAGCCGAAGTGCTGAGATTACAGGCATGAGCCACTGCATCTGGCCTAGTTACAGTTATTTTAAATTCTCTTTATGATAAATGTCAACATCTTGGTCATGTTTGAGTCTGGTGATTGCTTTGTTTCTTTGAAATGTGTGTGTTATTCTGACTTTTGCTATGCCTCTACTTTTTTTGTTGTTGTTTGAAAGCCAGGAGACTGAGGGCTGACCTGGAAGAGTAAATGGGAAGTCATCAGGATAGAGAGGTAGTGGTGGTCCAGGTGCTCCCTGAGGTGACCTGGCCATTATTAGCAACAGCCACGTCCCCCTCACATTGCATCACGTATTAGGAAAGAACATGTTCTATCAGAGGGATGTGTTGTGTGCCTTGGAATGCAGAGCTTGAGTGACAGAAAGAACAATTATTTAGTGACAGAAATAGCAGAGGCAGGAGGAGATTGGATGGGGAGACAATAAAATGTCCCTCCTTAGTTTTTATACCCCAAATGGAAAGTTTCCTTAACTGCTTTTCCTCACATCCCTTCTAGAGGGATGTATGAACTCGGCTACCAACTGTCACATAACCTTTAGACACTACTGGCTTCATAGGTTGAATATCAACATTGGCACTGATCTTATAGGCTATCTCACAAAATGAAATTGAAAACAAAAAACAAAAAGCAGATCAGCTACTTAGTGATACAGGAGGATTTCTCCTATTTGCCGATACGCTCTGTTATGCCCTCTGTGCCCTGCAGGTGGCACTGTTAACTCGTAGTACCTGCCTTGCCAGTCCCATGCTCAGCTGCAGAGGCCGAGAATCCGCCCAGCTGTCCGTACTGGCTGGTCCAGGACTCCTGTGATTGACACATGCACATTGGGAACATGCTGAGGACAGATTATAGTAAAATGAGGGCACATCAGTGACATTTTCATTTCGGTGAGGGGAAAAAAACTATATATGCTATAAGATTTCCGATGGAGAAATTTCTGGAGTTTCCGCAGCCTTTCCCCCTAACAAGAGCTGTATGAATGAGTATGCCATTTGACACACAGCACAATATTCTGGGTTGGCTTTTCCCATATCTTATTTACCACAACTCCGTATAACCCGTGTTTGTGTCTTTAGGGCAAATCTGTGAGAGGGTTCACAACGGACTTCTGGCCTGCACATTTCCCGGGTGACGTGCCACCCCCTGGCCCTGCTGTCTGCCATCATTGTGACTGCTGGCCATGGACATGCTCCAGTTCCTTCGGTGTTCAGGGGTTGCTCAGCTAAGAGGACAGACAGGCTGCCAGAATCTGCCCTGAGCCAGATCATTACTTTTAGGGTTTTTACTGATTTTTATTTACGGCATCAGAGTCACCACAATGGAACGTTTTTTTATTTTGTTCAGCATTTTGGACTAGGCTGATGCTTTTAGCTATGCCTTGATTTTCCTTCTGTAAAAAGAGCTCCTTGTTAGAACTTTGTTTACCGAAATGGAGGAGGGAAAAGAGATGTTATATTAAGTTGGAGACACATTTCTGAGCGTGTATGATTATAGATAGAGAGCAAAGAAGACCAATGGGCAGTGATGAATGTCACATGTGGCAATTACTGGGGAGTTGGGTTTTTAGTTTTGTTTTTAATGCACTTTTCTGTATTGTTTGAATTTTCCTTAACCCATTTAACATTTTTAATAGCTTTATTGAAGTGTAATTTACATACCATAAAATCTACCTATTTAAAGAATATGCAATTTTCAGAAAAATGACAATGCCATTAGGAAATCAGGAGCGGGTCAGAGGGAAAGCAAAAAGGACTTTGCAGAGATTTCCTGCACTTTTCCTGTTGTGGCGAAAGTGATGTGTAAAGACTTTTAAGAGATCTTTTTTTTCTCTCTGAATAAAGGAGACACATAAACTTAATTAGCAATTTTTTTAAATGAAGAAGCCACATTTGCTTTAAAACTATTCTTTCTTCTTGTTAGTTCTCAGTCTTCTGGGATGACGCCTCATCAGAAACAGTTCAACACCCCCCCTCCCTGTTCCAGAAAGGCGAGGGTGTGTGAGTCAACCGTTTTAGTGTTTTCTGGACGGGTTCGGAACTTTTGCATTTCTAACCTTAAGCTTGTTCAAAGATTCCAGAAATCTCAAGATTGCAGTATTGGGTTGGAAAACTCCCAAGAGCAATTTCCTCTGAAATTGTGCTGTTTCTATTTCAGGAGAACAGTGACCATAGAATAGAATTAGATGATTTCCCATTCTGCAACTAGGCACACGCAAAAAATTAAAAGAAGCATTTTCCTGACACATCCAAACTGTTGAAAAGGTGTCTTTTGAAAGATAAGTAAAAAATTAATTGAAAACAATTTATTTTATAGACATAGTTTTATTTTTTCAGTTAATGGTGGTGCCATGAGGAAAGTTTCACATCTAAAGTAAAAACTCAATTGCATACATTTACGTTTTGTGCTTCATTGTATATTAGGTGGAAAGATTTGCCTAAACTTTCAGATTTGTGATGATATTTCACAAAGCTTAGAGAAAGAGATTTAGGAAGTGGCTTTTAAAAGCTCCTATCATAACCAATTAAATGTATTGCCATTTTGGAGAAAAGGGAGGCTACCAAGCCGATTTTCTATGGCACGCCAGCCATAAAAAAATTATTTCCAAGTTCTACAACATGCTTCTCAGCAAGAAGAACTTTAAGTTTTAACTTTAATTTAATAAGAACTGCTATTTATTGTATGCCTATTATGTGCTTTGAAGTTATCTCTTTTCATTACAAGAAAACATAGCTTTTCAGAGGATGAAAACAACTAGATGTCACGTTAGGGAGTGTATTTAACCATGTGTCGTAACAGGATTATATTTAAAACAAGGTCATATATCAATTGGTATGACTCCATCACAATCCCTTGGGTGCCATGAGATGGCAAGTCCCTGTGGGAAAGCCTATCAGCATGAGTGGTGCAACACAAGCAGTGGGGTGCTCAGATCCAGCTGCAAAGGCTCCAATTACATGCTTAAAGCATTTATTGAAGGGATTGAGATTGACACAATCGAGATGTGATGCTAACTTTTTTCTCCATCGCTCTCTTTAAACATTCTTGGAGATTTTCCTTCTCCAGCCCTGATTTCATCTCTGGAAGATCAGATCATTTTCTGATTTCTTTCAGGGATTAAAAAAAAAAAAAATCTTGCCTGGTCTAGTTCAATCTTGAATCAATTAATATTCTTCTCCCGTCATTGCTCAGGCTCACCCTTGGGCCTGAGGGACCTCCTGTACAAAGCGGAAGATCACATTTGCCCACCTTTAAGTAAGAGTATGGGAGCAAAAGCAGGTGCAGTCTGTAGTAATACTAGGTGACTGGGATAACGTTAACTTCCATTTTCCTAAAAGCATTTTCACATCACACTGGAAGGGACTTTGGGCATCATCATCTAGCTGAATTCCTCTATTTGTGTTTTCTTTTTTTTTTCAGTTGATACACTTAAGAGCTAAATGCAGAAAAAGAACTAGATACTTGAGAAAACACTGAATTTCTCAAAATCACAACATAAGTTCATGGCAGAACCCAATTAGAACTCAGGTTTTTAGATCACAAGTCAATGATTTTCCCATATGCCACAGATTGTTGACTATAGTGATGGTATATCATAGAGAGAAAATTTTATTTTTCAAATGTAGTTTACAGCTATTATTACCAAAACCAATATTAGTAATGGATAAATTCAATTATTAGAAATGGATAAATCTTATAGATGTTTCACAACATTCTTCTATCATAAGTGAGAACATTTTTATATCTTTATCACTCATCAACCCTATAGAATATATACAATTTTAAATCATTACTAAAATAGTTATCTTTTCTTTGGTGAAGCTTGATTTCATAAAAAGATATCACTGTTGTAGGTAATTTCATCTCTAGGTAAAGAGACTAAATCAGTTCATGGTCATAAGTTTCCCACAAAGATAAGCTGTTTTATTAAATGAGAAGAGACTAGACTTCTACTACATTCCTTCTTTCTCTCTCTCTCTTTTTTTTTTTTTTTGAGATGGATTTTTACTCTTATTGCCCAGGCTGATGGCAATGGTGTGATCTTGGCTCACTGCAACTTCCGCTTCCTGGGTTCAAGCGATTCTCTTGCTTCAGCCTCCCCAGTAGCTGGGATTATAGGCATGCACCAAGATGCCTGGGTAATTTTTGTATTTTTAGTAGAGATAGGGTTTTGCCATGTTGGCCAGGATGGTCTTGAACTCCTGCCCTTAGGTGATCCGCCCATCTTGGCCTCCCAAAGTGCTGGGATTACAGGCGTGAGTTGCCCAGACTTACATTCTCCTATAAGGCTAATTACAATAGAAGAAAATTAATGTATTATATTTTCAATGAAAAGCGGACTTCTCTGATAGTTTGTTCTAGTTTCCTCTGCTCCACTGTAAGTTTTTCAATTAGTCCTTTAATGCAAGAGCTGAGCATGCCAGTCTCCCTGTGGGTTACGGTCATCTTCTCATTTAGACCCATGCTCATTTCATAACTCTTCTGCAGACCCCACCTGATGGCAGTCAAAACAGAGAACCCAGAAGAAGAGGCAATACAAATATCTTTTTATAGACTTGCTAAATAGTTTCTCTTATCTTTCATGATCGTTTTCTGAAAAACATCACTTAGAATAGATTATTCTTTCCTATTTGATTCCCATTCCATATAGTCCAGATTCAATCAACTTGTTAGTTTTGAAGTTTGCATCGTATCTCCTTTTCTCATTAGAATTATAGAGAAATTAAAAATAAGAAAAACAAAAGATTACACTTTCCATTTTTTGTTTCTCTATGAAGCTCATTTCCTTTTTGTGTAGATCCTAGTTTCTGACTTGTATCATTTCTTTTGCTGGAAGACTTTTCTCAGTGGCTTTTTTTTTTTTTTTTTTTTTTGCGTCAGTTTTTGTTTGTCTGAGAGAGTCTATTTCTCTTTCACCTTTGAAGTCAACTTCACTGGGTATAGAATTCTAGATTGGTAGTTTTTCTTTTTTAGCATTTTAAATGATTCACTCAATATTCTTCCTGCTTGCATGGTTTCTAATGAGAAGTTCAATGTAATTCTTATCCTTGTTCCTCTATATAAAAGTTTTTTTTTGTCTTTTTTCCTTTCCTTTCTTTTGACTGATTTCAAGGATTTTTCTTTGTCTTTGGTTTTCTGCAGTTTGAATATGTCATGCACAGATGTGGATTTTTTGGTATTTATCCTGCTTGGTGTCTTCTGAGCTCCTTGGAGTTTTAGCTTGATATTTGACAATAATTTTGGAAACTTTTATTTCCATTCTTTCTTCTACAAAGAAGCCATTGTTTATTTCTTTAAATATATCTTCGGCCCATTTGTGTGTTTTAGCTATGCACACATTACAACTTTTGACGTTTTCCCATATTTCTTGGATATCTGTTTATTATTATTTCAGTTTAGTTCTCTTTGAGTCAACTTTTATTGACTTTTTTCAAGTTGGCTACTCTTTACTCAACTGTATCAAATCCACCAATGAGGCAGGAGCATTTTTGTTGCTATTGTTTTTGAGTTAAAGTATTTTCTATTTTTTAATCGTTTCCATCGATCTGAGATCATCTATCTAGTCTTACAAGTTGTTTACTTTTTCCAGTAAACACTTTAAGATATTAATGATAGTTTTTTAAAATTATTTTTATATTTTTAAAGACAGCGTCTCACTCTGTCACTCAGGCTACAGTGCAGTGATGCACTCACAGCACACTATAGGCTCATACTCCTGGGCTCAAGTGATCCTTCCATCTCAGCCTCCCGGGTAACTGGGACTGCAGGCAGGCATACAATGCCTGGCTAATATTTTAATTTTTTTTTGCAGAAATGGGGTCATGCTATGTGCTATGTTGCAGGACTGGCCTCAAGCTCCTGGCCTCTAGCAATCCTCCCACCTCTGCCTCCTCCCACGCAGCCGAAGTGCTGAGATTACAGGCATGAGCCACTGCACCTGGCCTAGTTACAGTTATTTTAAATTCTCTGTATGATAAATGTCAACATCTTGGTCATGTTTGAGTCTGGTGATTGCTTTGTTTCTTTGAAGTGTGTGTGTTATTCTGACTTTTGGTATGCCTCTACTTTTTTTTTGTTTGTTTGAAAGCCAGGAGTGTTGAGCAGCACAGCAGGTGAGGAGGCACGCAGGCTTCAGTGTGAGGATTTGCATTGCTCAGCAGGAGCTGTGCTGTGAGGACTCTGCTGGCCGTGTGGGCAGGAGAGTCTCCCGTTTCTTCCAGTGCACCTTGTTTTCCCTCCCCTTTCAAGTTTGGCCTTTGTGATGCTCCTTAGAGCTTTTCTCACTCTGACCCATACTTCCTGTTTCTGGAGATTTATTAGCGCAGGTGGGAGGAAAGGGTGGGTGGACATCCTCAGGTATTACGATGGGATTTGGGTTCTCTGGGCGCGTGGCGGGCCTGCATCTCCAGAGTGTGGCTCTGCTGCAAGTTTCTGTCCCTCCTTCCAGTGCAATTTGGAGTGATTGGCCCCAGTTACTTCCCTGCCCAGTCCCTTCCGTGCAGCCAGGTCCCAGTCCACATATTCAAAGCTCTCTCCCTTCTGGGTGGATATTTTCTTTCGCTTATTTTTCTGAGGGAAAACAGAAGCTAGAGTTGGGTTGAAGAGGGGCAGATAGGGCGGGATTTCACTGTTGCCCTCTAGCCATGTTCTTCCCAAGGTTGAGACTTTAATTCTGTGAGGGAACAGGGCCTGGGCAGACAGCACTGGGATTACTCTTTCCCTTCCCCTGCCTCCTGAGAGGGAAGCTCCTTCAGATTCCCCTGCATTCTCCCTGTGGATCTCAGTGAGCTCCTGGAGGAAAAGCCCGTAGAGGTGGGAGTCCCCACGGCCGCAGCCCACACGGACAACAGCAACTCCTCCAAATTCCCACCTTGCTGTTTCCGCCAGATTGTGGCATCCTGCGGTATTTCTCTCTAGGTAAGCAAATCTCATGTTGTTTTTCTCCCTGAAGGTGCCTGTCTTTTCAGATTAGGGGATGGCTCTTTGCTCTGAGACCTTGGTTCTCTGGTGGGTCCAGAACAGTAGTTATTTCCATTTCACTGAACCTGTTTTTATTGTAAGGACAGGAATCCTGACTTCCAGTCTCTTGGGGTGCCACCGTCTCTCATTACTGTTTACCAGTTGAGAGAACTCACCCTTCCGGCACTTACACAACCATTACAGATTTTGCCGTCATTGTTGATATCTTGATCTTCATTTTTTAAAGAAGGAACTCAGTCTTGAGATGTAGGTAGCCGTTCCAGTGTGAGCCCTTCCATATGATAAGCAATTTATCTTTCCTGCTCCTTCTCCTCGCCCTTGTTTTTATTTTGTTGAGATGGAGTCTTGCTCTGTCACCCAGACTGGAGTGCAGTGGTGTGATGTCAGCTCCCTGCAACCTCTGCCTCTCGAGTTCAAGCGATTCTCCTGTGTCAGCCTCCCAAGTAGCTGGGATTACAGGCGTGCACCACCACGCCTGGCTAATTTTTTTATTTTAAGTAGAGACGTTGTTTCGCCATGTTGGCCAGGCTGGTCTCGAACCCCTGACCTCAGGTGATCTGCCCACCTTGGCCTCCCAAAATGCTGGGATTACAGGGGTAAGCCACTGCTCCTGACCTTCTTCAGGAAATTCTTGATCACTCTTCAACTTAGATATTATTTATATGTTAGTCTTCATTCTACATATCCAATCTAGATTTTTACCTTACTTTAATACCCTACCATCACAGATTTAAAATGACCAATGACAATTTTTCCCTCTATTTCTTCTCAGCCTCTCAAAATCAGAAAATCCGTCTTATGTCAGTGCTTCCGCTATCCTAATGGCCAAATCAGTTTCCTACCCCAAAGTTTCCGTTTCTGTTTTTAAAAACTTCTGACAAAAATCCTGGAGTCCTCTTTTATTTTCCGTCCCTTCTGTCTTTTTTATTAGCCTTTCATTCTTTCCTTCCTTCTACCCCTTCTTCCTCCGCTTGTGCCTCTCTTCATTAGGTGACACCTGCAATTACCACCTCCCACGTTGTTCTACCACCGTCATTTCTCCTATCGAGCCCATTCTTTGTGTCTCTGTCAGATTCATCCTCAGCCACTTTCTTTCTTATTAATATACAATTGCTCCATGCCACCTACAGTGATGAAATCAGAGTCTCCCCGTCTCATTCCCAGGGTGCAGTGTAATCTAATCTGTCAGTCATCTTCTCCTCTTTCTGCAGTGCAGTGAGTCCTCTAGTGAGGTTAATATTATTTTCTGCTATGATGTATGCTGTTTTCCCATCACTAACCTTTTTCTCATGTTCCTGCCTCTATAAGAGTTTCTCAGGACACAAATCAAGATTGCATTAACATCTTCCCTGACAACCTCAGTCCGTAGTGATCTCTGTCACTTTCTGCCAATGAAAACACTCAGTTGTATTCCACAGTTTTGAGTACATCATATGTTCTATGCTTGTATGCCTATGTACACATATGTGTATGTTTTATGCTGTGATTGTTTCATGTGCACAGGTTTGAAGTGCACAGAAACACTTGATTCTCCCAAGTGTCATGTGCTCCTTGAGAATAGGGACTCCGATAGTCTTGACCCAAGAATCAATGACACGTGTCCAGATGGAACTCCGGGAGCTCTCATAGGCCAATTGGGAATTCAGCATTGGAGTCCGTCTGTGGGTTTACAGAAATCCTCACGGAAGTTCTTATTCAGTAGGTATGAGAGTTAGCCATTTACATTGTATTTGTGCTTCACAAAGATTAACATGCTAAAGAAGTCTACGATAAACACAAAACAAGATACACTGACCCTGACATCAGGAAGAACACTGTTCAGAAACAGTAGCCTTAAAGAGGGTTGCTGGAGACACAGCCTTGCCATTACGTGAAGATAAATTAAGGGACTAACTACACCAAACAGAAGCAATCTGTTAAAGTCAACATTAATCACACCAAGAACTATGTTTCATTTGATTTTACACCCATCTCAAAAAAAAAAAAAGAGAGTGGAGAACAAAAACAACTCTTTGCCTTTAGCAGTTAATTTAGAAGGACTGAAAAAAAAGTCATTAATATTTTATTGATTAGATGCTGATCTTCACAGACAGGAAGCAACAGTCACAATGTACTAGATTTCAATTAATCTCGGCTCTCCCTCTGAAGCTAGTTGAGAGCTTGTCACCAGTTAGAAACAAGGACAAGATCATATAAAATTATCCCTTGATAAAACATATAAGAGGCAATTACACATAAAATAGTGTTGTCACTCATCTTTGATGTGTCATGGAATGCTAGTATGATACATTTTATTTTGCACTGGCATTTTAGAAAAAGCAAATCTACTGCTCTGGTAAAAAAGCTATAGCAAGTCTTAGAAACCATGAGCAAGACATAGTCAATTGTGTCTGCAATAGATAGGAAAGGGAAGGGTTATATTACTGCTTTGGCACCTTGAGCATTATTATATATACCATTATTATTGGTTTGAAATTTGAGTATAGTAAAAGCACTTTGCACGCTATATACTAATATTTTCTTCAGAAAGTACTTCAGTATAGTTTAATATATTGTGGTTATGATATGGGATCATATTTTATTGTTATAAAACAATGGTTTTCCACTAGAGTTTTATATAAGAATCACCTGGAGAATTTCTGAAAAATAACAGTGCCTGGGTACCCCCCAGCCTAATGAAATCAGAATCTGAGTGGATACCTGATATTAGATTTTTTAAAAAGTTGTCCAGGCAAATATACTATTCAATCAGAGTAGAGCATTGGCAGTGAAAGGTTACAATGAATTGAAATAAATCACTACTACTTTTCTATTTATTTGTTTTATACTTTTCCTAAAGAAAAGTAAAAGGAAGAATATGCAGAATACACAAAAACAAATTAAAAATGAAATAATTAGAACTTCTGATAATTGGGGATAATAATAAATAACAGTGTCGAGCTCTATGGCTTGCTAACTTCTAATTCTTCTATTTGTCAGGCTTTGGTGTTGAAGCAGGACCTCAGAGGCATTTTAACTCTTTCAGGCAGGAAGCACCTATTAAATGCATAATTTATACATCTTAATTGGTGCCTAGTGTCAGGAAACAGTTACAGAGGCTCCGTAGCCAATGGCAAGAACAGGAGAGACTGTGTGACTCCAGGCAAGTCATATCACTTCTTTGTATGTCTCATTTCATTCTGGCAGATGAGAATAATATGGCACTCTCCAGAAAATGCTAATAGTGTAAATCTAATTTGATCTAGAAATATACTGGGGTAGAATGTCAATTTAAAGTAAAATAAAGCGCCGTGAACAAACCCTAATTACTCATCATGGTGGATTTTCTATCAATCCTCTTACTTTGAAGGAGAAATATAAATAAAAGTATACTCATGGAAAGGCTGTAATTTGTGTCTGTCAAAGCCAGGATACTCACAGAGGCCCAGGCTTAAATACCAGTTTATCTGCTCTACAGGCCAAGTGAAAATTAACTTCTTTACAGAGTTGCCTTGAATTTTTATTTCTAATCAAAAGTGGCTCTGCTGTATTTTCACAATCAGAGCTCTGTCTTTCACCATGAATGTTTTACGTAAATTGAATAGAAGAAATATAACATATTTCTTTGATTTAAATTATAGGATGCTGTTACTCATCTCAGAATGATCTTTATAAATATAAAATTTGTTTTTTAAAGTTACATAATTTTATTTCAAAAGAAGCTTTAAAGATATCCTTTCAAAGTTAGGAACACAGCAAGAAAATCCACCCAAAGCTGAAGCTATATCCTTTCTATTGTTTTATTATTGAAAATAATATATCTCCTTATACCTCAGTTATGATCCTAAATTGAAATTTCAGACCCCAGTGGCTTATAAAGTTACTTAGAGGATTTTAAAAACTACAATATATCTCTATTAATATAAAAACTTGAAGCAGGTGAATACTTTAAAATCTCATGAAACTTAAAATTAGGAAAGAGGAAAGAACTCATAGAAATATGACATCAAAATGATCACAATTATTGTGACAGTCTGTATTTGTGTTTTATATGTCTCTATATATGAATATTTCACTCACAGTCATGAAACTTCCAAAAAAATTGTTATTTTCACTTGTGACAAGCGAGAACATTAGCTCTCAGGGAGTTCCAGTTACTTTCCAGAGGTCAGACAAGTCAAGCCAAGAGCTTATTTTCTCCCCCTGTGGGAGGAGGCTGACGGTCCATCAATCCTGTGAGATGTTCATGAGACAGGACAAGAGGAACAGAAAATGAAGGCAAGGAGGTGTTTTCCTCACAGCTCCCAAGGATATTTGCCATGAACAGGGAAGAGAAACATCAGAAACAGCACCCGCAGTGCACTTGGGTACATGTTTAGTGGTGTGTGTCTAGAGTGCCTGGAGAACATGGATTCTGGGCACTTTGCTTCCAAGTTAGCTTCCCAGAATTATCATGTATGTGTTCACACTGGGTCCCTTCTCCACCTCTCAACATCGCCTCCACCCCCAGAGCCTCACGGCAGCACAGATCAGCCAGACCTGCATCCTGGAAGCCCCAGTGTCTGTGGATGGTCTTCCCCTTCTCTTCCACCTAAGCCCTCCTCCACCGAGTCCCTGAAGAACCTATAAGTCTATGACCGGGGTGCTTCCACATCGCCCCGATTGTCCCTCAAAGCCCTGCCTCCTTCCCTCCTCAGCAGACATCACACCTAGGAGCTTCAATACTGAGGTTCTCAGACCCCTGTAAGGTGAGGCTCAGCTCTGGCAAGGATGCAGCCTCCTTCTGGCTTCACGCTGCTGTTTCAGCATCTACTGTGATTTTAGATCTAACCATTCTCTTTATTCTTCACTGAGTATTTCTCTGCTGGAGACAATGTCATGATGCTTCAGATCAAAGTTTCTCCAAGTATGTTTCCCCAAAAGGGTATGTTATGAAATGCGAATTTTGCACAGAGCAACAATGACTGTGGGAAAAAAAGGACGTTGGCTTATCTCAAATGCCTCTTTTCTTCAATACTTTGGTTTCTGGAGGTCAGTGTGGGGATATAACTTTCCCCCATTTCCAGGGCTGTTATTTATTAGGTTGCTGGGGCTTTCTATCAAGCCTCAGAGGGTCTTGCTCCGTTGCCTGGACTTTGTGGAGTGATACAGTGGATGTGGGCATGGACATACTTAAGTGGTGTCATTTACTTGAAGTATTGAACGGGGGTTCAGGAGCATCAGTTGATTTCTATTTTACGTCCCTTTGTCAGTCTTATGTATTGGATGGCATTTAGATTGTACTATTAGAAGATACTACCTGAAGGATTGGAGTATAACAAATAATTACATCATAAACATTTGAATTATCAAAGCATGTGAATTTTCATAATACAGTATTGAGTCTGCTGCCCTGACTCTTAAATATTGTATTTGGAAAGCTTCATCCAGGGATGCTTCCATATGTAGCAACCTGACACTTTCTATTACATCTGAAATTAATGATTTAAAAGGAAAGAAATGATTTAAAAGGATTATGATATGGAAATATGTCACATTTGCTGACTGAAACAATTGAGTCTTCTTTTTCTTTCTTTTTTCTTTTTTTTTGTTTTTGAGACGGAGTCTTGCTCTGTCACCAGGCTGGAGTGCAGTGGCATAATCTCAGCTCACTGCAACCTCCATCTCCTGGGTTCAAGTGATTCTTCTGCCTCAGTCTCCCGAGTAGCCAGGCATGAGCCACCACACCTGGCTAATTTTTTTTTTGTATATTTAGTAGAGACGGGGTTTCACCCTGTTGGCCAGGATGGTCTCAATCGCTTGACCTCGTGATCCGCCCGCCTCGGCCTCCCAAAATGCTGTGATTATAGGCGTGAGCCACTGCACCCAGCCAACAATTGAGTCTTCTTTGCAATTTTATTCATTAACGATTTCATACAACTATCATTATGGTTTTGTCTTAGTATCTTTTCCTATCCTATTATCCTCTAAATGTTAAATGTCTTCTATTAGTTTATTTCTTATGGCTCCAGCTGAGATAAAAGCAATTTATTCTCAATGCAATGCAAATATGCACGGGGTTTCAAGCTTCCACCAACTTCCTCAGTGAAGAACAGAGCTCTGTGTTCTTCTTCAATAACTGTAAGGGGGTCTATTCATGGCAGGCTGTCGTCCTATAATTTGCATATGGTTCACATCCAGAAGTGAACTATGAGATAAAACCATGGTTATGGAAATAGAGGAGAAACATTCATTTATGGGCAGTTTTGGTTAAAGCTGTGTCTAGTTCTCTCTGAGGTGTAAATCCCCAAGTGACAATCAACTTTGTAGGGAAACTGGATTTATGGGTTTAATTGAGAAAGTCTTCCAGGCTGGAATATTTAGAACGTTGTAGAATTTTCTAGTTGGTTAGAATCTTGTGGAGCAAACCTAAATACAACTTTTAGAGTATATGCATTTAGAAAGCAAATTTGAGTTTCTAAAGCCAATTTAGAATAACGGAGGCAGGCATGCATGCCAGTACTAACCCATAGTATGTTGTTCTCTTTCACTATTGTGAGAAAATATATTTATAGAAAATGTTTAAATATTGTGCATCTGTGTCCAATGCTAATTTTTCTGTAACTTTTATTATAGCTTAATTCTCTCTCTCATTTAAAAGTTTCTGTTGTAGTAATCAAATGCCATGCTTGTATGAAGTCATGAAAAGAATGCAATAAGGTCGCATTGGTGTGCAAGCTAAGGCTTCTCCTGGTGCCTTGCACAGTGTGACTTAGCTTCCTCTGTTACTAAGATGTGCACCCACCATCTTTATGCTTGGGGTGGCCCTGATGTTTCTGAAGCAACTTTCACAAGGCACAGTCCAAGGCACATCAGTGCTGACCTCCTGTACCTCCCTTTCCTCACTGCTTCCATCCTCAGAGTCCTTATGCCGGGTCCCTGCCTGTAAGCACACAGCCTCACCTGGAGAGCAGCACAGCCTCACCTGTGGGCATCAGCCAGCATCACAACTCCTCCAGCCCGGCCAGCACTTGTCCATCTGCCTCTTCTGCAGCCAGGTCCTCCACACTGCTGCTAGCTAGAGTCCTGTTTTGTTTGAACAAATCTTAAGCTTCCTAATGTTTATGTACAATTGATTTTGTTTGTATGAAAACGCAAGAGGCTGAGGGACGGTTGGATCATTCCGCAGCATGCAGGCACAGACCCTTCCAGGATGCCTTCCTTGCCTTATAATTGGAACGGAACCCACGTTGGGCTGCGAGCTGCTTTCGAGTTGGTGGGAGGAAAAGCAGCTTTATTCAAGAGCCAGCAAACCGAGACGATGGCAGACTAGTGTCCTAAGTGCCATCTTAAGTTAGTATAGATTTCAGGCTCTTTTTTATGTTAGAGGCAGCAGGGTGGCGAGGAGGGAGTTGAGATCAAGAGTCATGTGATCATGACCACAGACAACTTGGCACCAGCGAGGGTCCAAGAAGGTTGGGAACTTTGTCCTTGGTCAGGCCATGGTGCTCCTGTAAATCAACAAACATCATTAATTGTTTACATACTTCCCCCCTTTCAGCCCAAAGTTAGCTTCAAAAACTACATGTGGCTGTTTCTGAATTTTATCTCAGTGCTCTAAAGGTATCCTAGCCTGTGTGCAGGATTGGGCAAAGACCCCTTAAAGAAAAATGGAGCACGTTATGTTCATTCATTTGCTGTTTCACTGTTGCAGAATCAATGCTGCCATCTCCCATTTTCTCTATTACGCTTCCAAACAGATCTTCACTTTATGGATGAGAGGGGAACGTATTGGAATATCTCCTCCTTTTTGATTTGGTCCTTCTTCTCTGACCTCTCTCTCTGCTTCTCTCACTTCTCAGAAATCCCACTGTCCCTGTCAGGTCAGGTACCATCTCACCCCTGTCCTCACATCCCAGGCGGTTCAGTCTTTGCTCCTTCTCACACATTTCTTTCCTCCCTTGGATCTAACTTTGTTGTTCTCTTTTCTTCACAGCAAGAGTTCTGAAATTTCCACGCTATGCTGCCCTTCTCTGAAACACCCTGTACTTGTTCTGTTTTCAAAATGTCAGTAGGTGTATGAACTCTGCATACCGCTGCACTTCAGTGTTTTTAATGGGAATGGTCTGAGAGGGAGCCGTCTGATCTGACAAGCATTGTCCACGGCCACAGTGCCATAAAATCATGGCGCATGAAGGAGATGGTCAGAGCAGGCAGCCATTCCTTTGCTTTTAAATTCAACTGAACTCTTTTAGCAAGTAACTTGGCTGGATGGTGGGGGCATTCAGGTTCAGGGCTAAGAAATACAGCAAATACAGTATACTGGGGAAGGGGGATTTACCTTCTCCCCTTCCTGTGTTTTTCTAACATTTCTTCTCAAGCCTACCGTACCCACAAGAGGGGAGCATTGCACTCTTCATCCTGGGCGTTTCTCTCCCTTCTGGGGAACTTCCCCCCTAGAACGGGAGGAGTGCATTTGATTGGTTGGTGACTGATGTCCCTGGACCAGCGTGGCTCTGTGGTGACGTCAGGGATGGCCCACCAGTCAGTCATCCTTTGTCTGCCCTTCCTGCCTATGTCTGGCCTGCAGCCCCCTCCAGGCAACCTGGTCGGTGAGTGTCTTTGGAGTATGTGCTCCAGACCCTGCTGATCTCTGCACATAAGCTTGGGACGGGGGACCCGATGATTTCAATTTGGCAGCAGGCAGTAAGAGTCCTCATGTTGATCTCAGCACAAACCAAATTGTCCATTCCAGTTTTTCACAAGGAGCCCTGCATTGGAGTCGCTTCTCCATCAGCAACCAGCCCCTATGCATGTTGTATGTTCTATTAACTCTGGAGGGAAGGCGACCGGGTGGCAGGTCTTGGGCAAAATATCCCTACTGCTGGCCCCTGTCTAAAGTTCTAAACCGTAAGGATTTTCTCAACCTCTGCTTGCCTTGGACTTCTGCCACGTATCAGGAAGGTGCTAGGGGACTTTCACAGATGATCTGCAATCTTCCACTGCCCTGACATGAAGTATTATCAGCCACAGCATCACAGAGCCAGTGACGGGTCAGATAAGAGGATCAGCAGGCCTCCTTCTGTCCAGTGCCCAAGCTTCTGTTTGCCCATCCTGTCCCTGTAAAAGCCTGTGGGATCCATTTCCGCATTTTCTCTTAGGATTGCCTCTGCTTCACATTAGACCTGCTGCCACTTCATTCCAGGCTCCTATTTCTTCTTTCCTAGACCACGATAGTATCCTCAGAGCTAACTCACCCCTTGTTCTTCTGTTCCATTGTCCCACCTTTGACCAAACTGTGACCCTAAACTAAAGTACTGATAACATAAATTTCCTGAGCCTGAAACCCTTTAATTAGTCGTGAAAAAATACAAACCAGCCCCTACGTATCTCAGTATTCACAGGCAAAAACAGTAAAGGCTATATCTACCTTTCACGTCTCTCTTTTCCTCATTCATGTGCGCAGAAAAATCCAGTTTCCTTTCCTGATGTATTCATTGTATTGTTTACGTTGTTCGGTCTGCCCCAGTCACTATTCCTTCACTTGAGTTGTTGAAAGCTCACCATCCTTCAAATTTCCTCTCAAGCACCAATTTATCCACAAAGATTTTATGTGGTTTGTCTTTGTTTCCTTGGATCCTTAAGCACTGAGGCTTCTTATATGACACTTATAATGTCTTTTAATGACTCTATATATGATCTAAGTGAATTGTCTCTCTGGCTGTCTTCTCTACACTTAACACAGTACTTTCCACAGAGGTGTCACTCAGTAACAATGTGGCCTTCTTATGGCACAAGAAACACTCACCTCAAGAGAGGTGTACAGTGTTTTATGGTCTGTGATCTCTGTGTTCCATAACGTCTTGCCTCTGTCTACTTTAGCAACCTGTTCCCATTGCTCCACACAGGACCCTGTTATGCTCCAACCCAGGAATTTTTTTTTCTTTTTCTTTTTTTTTTTTTTTGAGATACAGTTTCACTCTCATTGCCCAGGCTGGAGTGCAATGGTGCAATCTTGGCTCTCTGCAACCTCCGCTTCCTGGGTTCAACTAATTCTCCAGCCTCGCCACCTCCGAGTAGCTGGGATTACAGGCACCCACCACCATGCCCAGCTAATTTTTATATTTTTAGTAGAGACAGGGTTTCACCATGTTGACCAGACTGGTCTTGAACTCCTGACTTCAGATGATCCACCCACCTTGGCCTCCCGAAGTGCTGGGATTACAGGTGAGACACCATGCTTGGATCCAGGAATCTTAAATTCCAAAATATAGCCTGATAAGCCTCAGGTCTCCTGTGCTTCTTAGGTTGTGTCTCAGGTCTCCATTCATGGGATGGTTTCATCTCATCTAAAATCTGTCCATGCCTTCCAGATTTAAGTCCCTCTGCATGTGGCCTATAGTTCCTGTCCCTCGTGTGCTTTATCCCATGCTCCTGCTGTCCTTTAGATTCAAATATGAGCCAACCTCAGCTTCTATTTCTTTATTTCTGCTTTCTGCTTCACTGTGTTGGGAAAACCACAAAATCACATAGCCGTACTGTATTGAGTCACAACAAACCCATCTCACATTTCGGGTAGATTCTCAAATAATTCAAACAATTTTTTCCAGAAACTCATACTTGGCAAGACGAAGTCTTAGAGAGATCTTCTAGAACTAAGTGAGATGAGTTTCTTATCAAGATCGTGCTCTCGATGGGTCCATAAAGGTGAAAACTAACACTTGGCCGTCGCCTAGCAATGACAAGGAGCACAGTGGAGCTCCTTCTCTCGCTGGCTCTGCAGCCTCTGCCCAAGGTGCCCCTCTTGCCTTAGATCCAGTATTCCCCCTGCACTTCACAGGTGATCCGGCCTTCTGCCTTTCTAGAACCTTGTCCTAAGGGTCTCTTGGGCATCGTCTCTGATCTTGCAGCAGCCCTGCAACAGAGACAGTACTGTCATTCTTCAGTTTTAATGGGTGTCTTTTGCATGCCAGAACTCCTTTAGGAGCTGAGCTGTGGCACTAAACAAAACATAAAATCTCTGACCTTGAGGAGCCTGCTAACATTCTAGCAGGGAAGGCAAGCTTTAAAACTAATAAATATGCATATTGCACAGTATAATGCAAGTTTTTGGCAAATATTTAAATGTGTGTATATATATGTCTGTCTGTCTATCTATCTATCTATCTATCTGTACTAGAACCAGGGGACGGATGGATTGAAAAGTGCCAGGATGTGGAATGTAGCTGCAGTTTGAAATGGGAAGGGTCACAGGCGGGCTCATTGAGCAGGTGGCATTTGAGCAAAGACTTGGTGGGGAGGGAAAGAGACACATGCATGCCAGGGAGACACAGCACAGGCAGAGAGGCAGCCGCTGCTAACACCCCAAGTTAGGAGTGAGCCTGGCATGTGAGAGGAACAGCTTCATGCCGATGTGGCTGGAGCAGAGAGACAGGCCCAGTTAGCATGGAACTGTGTAGATCAGAGGAACAGATTTGATTCGTATCATTGTGAGTGATGTGCGTTTTATTTAGAGTGAGCACTGGAGGGTTTTGAAGGAGAGCTGGCATGCCTGATCCAACAGGCTTTACAATGATCACTCTGATTTCTGTGTTGCCTGCATTCTTCTTTTTAAAAATGTATTTGACAAATGAATATTATATATATTTATAATGTATAACATGATGCTTAGATATATGTATACATTGTGAAATGGCCAAATCAAGCTAATGAACCTATGCCTTACCTCATATACTTATTGTTTTTTTGTGTGTGGTAAGAACATCTAAAATCTCCTATCTCAATAAGGATGGCTATGTTGACAATAGGCTTTGGCCTGGCAAGGGTAGGGAAACCAGTTGGTTGTTTTGCTGTGCACTAGGCCAGAAGTGGAGGGGGCTCAGATTAAGGAGGCAGGAGGGTAGGTTTGGGATGGGTACAGCATCTGGGTCCATTTTGCAACCAACCACTTGGCTGTAGGATGTTGGAGAAAGAGAGAAGTCAAGGGTATTACTGAGACTCTTGCCCTAAACAACTAGAAGGAAGTGTGGTCCTCAGCTGAGATGGGCAGGCTGTGAAATGGGCATGAAGACTAATCAGGATTGCAGATTTGCACACAACAAGCTTGAGATGTCTGCTAGGCAGCCACATGGGCATGGGGCTGGCCGTGGGACATGGGTCTCCAATGTAAGGCAGCGGTGAGGGCTGGCTGTGCCATGGAGGTATCTTTGACATCTGAAAGTGCTCATAGTCCTGGTACTGGATGCCGTTAAGTTTGTCTGGAGGAGAGGCCTCAGGACTCAGCCCTGGGCACTCCAGTCCAGGAGGCTGGGGAAAGAGAAGGAAGCAGTGAAGGGTCCTGAGCAGGAGGTCCATTGAGGTGGGAGAGGATCTGGCAGGATGGTGTCCTGGAAGCCAGGGAAGAACGTGGCAGGGAGAGGGACTAACCGACATGTTCCATTGCTGCTGAAAATCCGCTAGGGAAAGGACTGAGAAGGCAGTCCCAGCTTTAGCAGTGATGATCAAAACGAGCTGAGCTCCTCCTCCTGCGTGGAGTAGCCACAATTCAAAATACACACCTCTGTCCTTCTTTTCTACTTTTCCCTTACATTTCACAACTGACTTTGCCTTTTACCTTAAGGGGAAAATTGAGGGCAAAGCTAATAGACATCTCGCTAGCTTTCCTTATGACAAGAGATGATTGTGCCCATTATCATAATACATATTGTACCAGACTGTGGTCATTGATTCCTTGCATTTTACCACTTACCTGATTCCAATCTCTGAGAAGGACAAGGATCCTGTCTTACACTTCACAGGCATGCAGTAAGTACTTATTAATGTTTTAATATACTAAAGGAGCCAGAGGAGTGAAGTTACATCTGACACGAGCAATCACTAAGTCCTTAATGGAAAAAGTACTGTTGAGCTTAAATGGGTGAGAAAACACTTTGAATGTTAGACACTATGAAAAAAATAGGGGAGGATCCAGAGATAACGAATTTGGTTAAAGGGTGCTCAGACTTATGATGGAGGGGAAAGTCACAGGTTGGCACTGAATCTTGGAAAGCCTTGAATTCCTGCTAAAGACAATAAGAAGACATTGATGGCCCTTAATAAAGGGGATGGTCTAATCAGAATTTTGTTTTTTTCAGAAAGAGCCACCAAATAATTCAATATAGTGTAGATCGTAAAGGAGAGACTGGAATTACGTGGAACATTTACAGCTATTAGTTCAGGCAAAAAGAGATAGAGATTGAACAAAGAGAGTGAAAGATTTTTCATAACTCTCAATCATACTATATCCAAATATCTAAACTATTATAGAAATATGGCTTTTTCTGTAACTATTCTTTGTTTGTTTGTTTGTTTGTTTGGGACAGAATCTCACTCTGTCACCCAGGCTGAAGTACAGTGGCACGATCTTAGCTCACTGCAACCTCCAACTCCCTGGTTCAAGTGATTCTCCTGCCTCAGCCTCCCGAGTATCTGGGATTACAGGCACACACCACCACACCCAGCTAATTTTTATATTTTTAGTAGAGACGATGAAGTTTCACCATGTTGGCCAGGATGGTCTCAATCTCCTGACATGATCTGCCTGCCTCGGCCTCCCAAAATGCTGAGATTACAGGAGTGAGCCACTGCATTCGGCCTTTTTCTGTAACTATTCTAATTTAGCATTGAAATAACTTCCTGAGGAGTGAAACCTGTGAAATATCATTTTTTACTGGTTTTAACTCTTAAAGGTTAAACACAATTCTCTTTATAATGGGTTTTGGTAGCATATACTGTTATTGACTTTAGCACAGCATGCAAATGAGATGCTGGAAAGTTTTTCTCTGGAAACTAATGGATTATGATAATTCAGTCGATTTTTCCTTTAAAACCAGTTGAAATCATTTACTATACTCTGAAATAAGGATCTCCATTCAGATGCTTAATTAATTCCTAAACGGTATGAATAATTTGTTGGTGTAATAGATAATTCTTGCTTGATATTGTGCAATGAAGCTAAAAAGTGCCTATTTAATCTCAGCTGAGATTATTATATAGGAAGTTGGTGTCATCTCAATGCATCTGGCGCGTGAATGTGGCAGCACACGGTGGGTCTGCAAGCCAGCTGTCAGCAAACTGCTCTTCCTCTGAGCTCTGTTTCATGTGCTGGGATTCTTGATGTCTTATTTTCAACAGCCCCTCTACATGCTTCAGATTCAGATGGCCTTAGCTGATGTTTACACACACATAGACACATGCAAAATTACATACACAGACACAGAGACAGACACAGACACACTCTGATGTGCAGTCTCCTTCTACAAAGAGTACTCCTGTTTTCTTTATAATCTTATGAATTTTGAGAAAATAAAAAGCAGCTACTTGGTACAAAAATGTTGAGGACATCGAACGTATATGCTATTTTGATTGTGCAGTTAGATACAGATAAATATAGTGTTTTTCTCTCCATCTCTGCTCTTGCCTTAGATCCGGGTTGCCAAGGTGATCGTACGGCACAGAGCATTTGTTTTTATGTGGCTCAGTGAGTTCACGCTGAAAGCTAAAGCAATACGAGCAACTTCTCACCCTGAGAATCATTATCTCTCTATTATTTTTGTTGTCATTCTCTGGCCACATGTTCCTGCTCTGCATGTTTTAAAGAGTGTAGGAAGATTTTTGTCCTCACTTTGGTGGCCTGATACGTGAGGGTGGTTGTGTAGATAAATATTTACTCAGATAAGAGCTGTCAAATGTGTTGTCAGTGTTCACAAAAATGTGTGATTCTAACACGTCGCTTTGAGTGAGATGGATTCTCTTAGAAAAGCCCCAGGAAGACATTGCTAGATGCCTTCTGGGTTCATTAGTAATCAAAGATTCTATAAGGTTTTAGGAGATACAATTAAACATACATGATTACAGATCTAACTAAAGTCAGGCTTGTGTAAAAGTCTGGGATTGTTCTTCCTCAAGGAAATGTGATGCCGTTATAGACTGCTGAACCGATATTAACTCAGATAGCTTTTATAAGGTTCGTACTCCCATCTTGTGTATTATATGATAGAACATGCAAAGAATTCAGTGTCTTATCCTCATGTTTGCAAAGACAATGCTCATGCAAAACTATTGGCTGGTCATTCATTCTCTCAGTGATCAACTATGTATAGACTATCTGTCAAACTCTGCTAAGAAACCAGGGATGTGAATATTGTTTTAAATCCAACATATTCTCTGTCTTCATGGACCTTAGAGTTTAGTTAGGGCAGACAGACATGAATCGCATAATCACTCAAAGAAATATAAAATTGTGACAGTACAATGATGGGTCAGCCCATAACAGGGGCACTTGACCAGGAGCTCAGGGAAGGCTTTCCAAAGAAAGAACACAGCAAGATCTGAAAACAGGGCTAGAATCACCAGGCAAGAAGGGTTATCAGGCTAAGAAAACAATCATGCAGAGACTGCTGTGGGCAGGAGTCTGGCAGGTATGTGGCTAGGAGGAGGGCAGATCACTGGGGTTGAGGTGGGGAAAGAGAGGGATAAAGGGGTGACTGGAAGGGCATTTCTAGGCAAGACCAGGCTGGAACTTGGGCTCTATTAAAAAAAACAAACAAACAAAACCAAAAACAAACTCTATCTTTATTTCTATAGAAACTAAAAGCCATTTAAGGGTCTTGGATTTCTACTGGGGGGAGATCAGATGGATGTAGCTAAACCAGTTTGTTTTTTCTTTCTTTCTTTTTTTTTTTTTTTTTTTGGGATGAAGTCTTACTCTGTCACCCAGGCTGGAGTGCAGTGGCATGATCTTGGCTCACAGTAACCTCTGCCTCCCAGATTCATGCAATTTTCGTGCCTCAGCCTCCCTAGTAGCTGGGACTACAGGCGTGCACCACCACCCCTGGCTAATTTTTGTATTTTCAGTAGAGACAGGGTTTTACCATGTTGACCAGGCTGGTCTCGAACTCCTGACCTTGTGATCCACCTGCTTCAGCCACCCAAAGTGCTGGGATTACAGGCGTGAGCCACCGTGCCCCGCCTCACTTTGCTTTTACATTTTAGTACTTGAGGGCATAGTTTGCTCTAGTGTGGAAGTAGAGGATAAGAGGAAAATGGAATACATTCAAGAGATATTTAAGAGGCAAAATAAAATCAAATGCAGAAATGAGCAAGGTACAAAGAGTGAGGGAGAAGGAGAGGTCAATGCTAGTTTTCTGAGTTGCACAAATAGATATACAGCAGTGACATGAATTGAGACAAGGAGCAATGGAGGACAGCCAGTGTGGTGAAGGGGGATCCTGTGCTGGGTTTCAGACATGTTGGGTTTGAGATTACTTGAGACATCTAGAGGATATTTTAAGAAGACGGTGCATGAATTTAGATCCTAGAGGTAAATTTGGGTTGGAGATGTAATTTATGGGTCTTCTGCATAGAGATAATAATTGAAGGCACGGGTACTGATGAAATCACCTGGGGAGCTAAGTATGAATCCACATGACATGAAAATGGTGATAGTTTTCTGCTTATTATAAATGAAGAGATGACTACTAATTCATTTACATCTAAACTTTATGAAGTGACTTACACATATTTAAAATCCTCTCAAGTAATCATTCACATTTATCTGCCTGCAAGAGATATCCAAAAATGGCAGGGTTTCCACAGCCTAGAAAAATAAGGTGTTGGAGAGGGGAGCCTTGCTATCTTATCAAAGCTCAGGAGGGACTGGAGATGAAAGCTAACTCCCTCTTTATTTGAATCTGCTAAAACCATCACACAAAGCAAACACATGTAACCTAAAACATTTTACTGCTTTAAATTGGTTTAAAGTTTAAAAAAAATGTTTGAAAAATTTGGTTGGAAAATTTGTCAAATCTTAACGGACACAAAACTTAAATATGCTTGGACTGTAATCAAACAGAACCCTCCGGGTTGCCTCATCTTCCTGCAAGGAGCAGAATCTACTTACATACATTTTTCACATTCATTAGTGTGAATTCCAATACCAGTTGCTTACCCTACTGTGCATTACGTTGAAGTCCAGCAGAAAACATTTGTCCTTCAGGCCATCCCTGGGTGAATCTAAGACTGGAGTGATTTATTCTAGGGAAGCATTGCTGGGATGGGGAATAGACAGGGTCTGTGATTAGTGTGTTCTCAGTGGGTGCATTGTGGAAAAGGAGATTGTGCATTTCTCATGAATTATGAGCAATTCATAATAAATATTACTTCATCTCTGTACCACATTTTTCCCAGTTAAACAATAAATATGAATTACTACCTGTGAAATATTTAAATATGAAATTGTTATTTATTAATTACTGTGGAGCAGAAATCACATAGTAGCTACGTAATATTGGATAAACTGTTGTATGTTATTTCACCTCTTAGATCGTCTCTTTGCCCCAATTTTAGGTGGCTCCATATGTAAGATGCCCTCCCAAGTGAAAGTTGTCTTTCTAATTCCAGTAACGCAAACACCTGTGCAAACCATGGAGGATGCACATTTGATCAATGATAGCAGGAATACTAGTGCTACTTGAAAATTCATATGCCAAACTCAAGTTTTCTTTATAAGAAATTGTTCTAAAGCGTAAAAGAGTAGGAAGGAAAAAACAAAACGCTTCTGCTGAGCTTGTACGTGGGGTAAAAGATTCACTTTGAAAATCTGGGAGGTGTTAGGTTGGCTAAACCACAGACCTGGCTTGTCATTCTTTTCCTGCGACCTGTTAGGTTGTTTCATGACTGGAATGTGATGCTTGCCTGCAGTTAAGAACTCCACAGCTTCACATTTAAAAAGCCACCAATAAGGCAAACTGAGAACCGGAGTGTAGACAGCATGGGTTTTGCGGGGTTTGTGGCTTGGCTTTACCATTGATTGGCTCTGTGGTCTTGGGCACTTTCCCTCTCCCTGTGGAGTATCTGTTTCCATACCCGAGAAGCCTTCTGCACCGGGATTCTTCGATCAGGTTTCCATAGGTCATCTTTGGGTGCTCTGTTGTCAGCTCAGCTGTGTACGGCTGCACCCTTTGCTGCTAGAGAGGCTGTTGAACCCAGGCGTTAAGAGAAACATCAGCAGAAACTGAACCTTCGTTCCGTTATTTCCAAGCTGTGTGAAATTGAACAAATTACTTCATCACTTTACCACGTTTTTTCCCAGTTAAATAATGGGGTATTTATAGAATTTACCACATAGTGCGTTGCAAAAATTAAAACTGATTAAATACAGGTAAAGCATTTAGGACAATGAATGTTTGTTGCTGTTCCTCTTATTTACTTCATGCTAGGTTTGAAGCCCTCATCAGCACTTACTCCTAGTTATCATAAAATGTCTATGTGTACTCGCTCCACATGCTGGGCCTATGTAGTATACAGAGATTGGAATCCAACAATGCGATACATTTCACTTGGGAAGAGAAATCTTGTAATTGACCTCTGTCCAACTCTTTCTTCACTGCAGTCACAGAGACTTCTCTTTCTTCCCTCCTTCCAGCCGCCAGTCTCCCCCAACAGTCCTCCCCCGTATCCGCTTTCACTCTCCCAGCCCCTACCTCAGTTTTAATGTGCTAGACCAATGATGCAGGTAATGATTTTGTAGGGGACAGTGTGTGAGTGCATGGGAGTGAGCATATGTGTGTGTGTGACTGTGTTAGTGTATGTGGGCATATATCTGAATCCATGTGTCAGTGTATGTCAGTGTGGTTGTGGTAGTGTACGTGAGACAGCGTTAGTGTGAGCGTGACACTGTGTGAGATTAGGTCTGTGTGTGAGTGTAGATTTGTATCTGAGTGTGACAGTGTGTGTTAGTGTACGTGAGAGTATATGTGAAAATGTGTGAGTGTGCATGACTGTCCAAGAGTGTGTGTGTTAGTGTAAGTGTGGTCATGTCTACGTGTGAGTGGGTGTGAGCATGTGTGTGAACATGTGTGTGTGTGTCAGTGTGTCAGTATGAGAGTGTGTGTGTGAAAGTACGTGTCAGGTTGAGAGTGTGTGTACGTGTGACACTGTGTTAGTGAGTGTGTGTATAATTCAAGGCAACCAGGATAAAGTTGTTTCATGCTAACCCTAAGGCAGTTATTGCTAGGTCTTCTACAAAGTCACCACTGTAACTTCTAAAATGAATAGAACCCCTGGAAGGAATGCATGGGATACGGGCCAGGAAGCTGAATTTCAGAGTGTGGAACAGTATGGCACTGACCCTGGAAGCAACCTAAGGCGGTCTGAAACAATCACACCTTTCCAGTGACGTGGTTTTCATTCTATTGTGATTATTATACCTTTTCATTAGGTACCTGAAGTGCCCTTCCTATTACCACGATTTATAAGAAGGAGGCCTAGGAATGAAGTAAAAATATTTATTTTTCTTAAACCTTTTTCTTTTCTCCTTTCAAAAATATTTCTAATTGTGATTAAATAAATGTGTTTTATACAAACATGGACTGTAAAGCTGTCCTTTTACTTGCCTGCCCTTACTTCAAGTCAGAGAGCTTCCCATTGACAAAGTCAAGTGCTGTTCATTGTGTCTTCCCATATGAACTTACAATATCCTCTTTTCCAATTTGGTGTGAAACTTTGTTGCTTTTCATGGTAATTTTGTGTCTGCAGTGCTTTCTTCACCAGTTCACTGTCAACTGCTGTGTATCGCTATTGGTTTCACTGAGATTATTTGAAAAAGCTGTGTTCAGAAGTCAGGTGCAGGGAATACATTTAAATTTTCTTTTTATTTGAATTAATTTTTTAAATTATGCTTTAAGTTCTGGAGTCCATGGGCAGAATGTGCAGGTTTGTTACATATGTATACATGTGCCATGGTGGTTTGCACATCCGTCACCCCATCGTCTACATTAGGTATTTTTCCTATTGCTATCCCTCCCCTAACTCCCTGCTCCCCAACAGGCCCCAGTGTGTGATGTTCCACTCCCTGTGTCCATGTGTTCTCATTGTTCAGCCCCTACTTATGAGTGAGAACATGTGATGTTTGGTTTTCTGTTCCTGTGTCAGTTTGCTGAGAATGATGGTTTCCAGCTTTATCCATGTCCCTGCAAAGGACATGAACTCATCATTTTTTATGGCTGCATAGTATTCCATGGTGTATATGTGCCACATTTTCTTTATCCAGTCTATCATTGATGGACATTTGGGCTGTTCCAAGTCTTTGCTATTGTGAACAGTGCTGCAATAAACATATGTGTACATGTGTGTTTATAATAGAATGATTTATAATTCTTTGGTTATTTACCTAGTAATAAGATTGCTAGGTCAGATGGTATTTCTAGTTCTAGATCCACGAGGAATCACCACACTGTCTTCCACAATGGTTGAACTAATTTACACTCCCACCAACAGTATAAAAGTGTTTCTATTTCTCCAAAGAAAAAAACAACCCCATCAAAATTGGGTGAAGGATATGAACAGACACTTCTCAGTAGAAGACATTTATGTAGCCAACAAACATATGAAAAAGAAGCTTATCATCACTGGCCATTAGAAAAATGCAAATCAAAACCACACTGAGACACCATCTCACACCAGTTAGAATGGCGAGCATTACATTTTCTAAGAGGAGTGTGCAGCCCTCCCCATGGATCCTGCTGTTTATTGGGAAGATTTGGCTTGCAAAGTTCTGCTCAGCTGTCTGCTTTGAAAGCGTGCTGCTCCATTTCATCACAGGATTTCTGAAGAAAATGCAAGCCTTTCTGTCTTCAGTTGCTCTGCTTCAAGAGAAACCTTTCTGAAACGGAAGCTTTGGAAATAGCCCCTGGATCAGTTGCACAGAGGGGATACCTAGGTCTGAAAAAGTCTAATTCCAAAACGGTTAAAACAAGATGCACTACTTCTCATCCATTCCCCGGCATTAAAATTAATTCATTTCAAGTATGATGATCATATTACATCAAATATGCCATCCTTTGACTCCTTCAGACAGGAAACGTCTCCCTGTTCTGAAACGTAAATAAGCATGTGATCACTTGTAATGTATCTTACTATGGTTGTAATCTTAATTATTACTCTAACCTCACTTACTTTAAACATTTTAATGAGTAGAAGAGTGATTTCAACAACCAGAAAGCATTGACTCAAGAGACTCCCTGGGAAAAGGGGCAGCATCATGACCCTTTCTGGGTGGGCTTTGGGTTCCCCTTCGGAACGTTGGGTTTTTAGACCCAGGACTGTGAAGAAAAGAGGAGACAAAATATCTCAGCGTTTCTGATTTTAATTTGTGATATATAGTGGTTGGGGCCAGTGAAATTCACAATTTCAACTGAAGCAATGCTAATTCTTCAATTTATTTTACTCAGCAGCATAAAAAATAACCAACTTGATTTTGTGCTTTCCAGGTATATTCATTTCAACCAACTAGAAACGCTACAGCCAGAGACCTTTGGAGACCTTCTGAAATTAGAGCGACTGTAAGTGTTGACCCTTTAGACGTCCTTTGCTTCTGCTTTACATTTTCCATTTATACAACCCATCCGACTGCCTTGGAGATCAGGCCACTTTGCCATAAGCTTTAGAGGCACAGCCTGTACCTTGGCACTGTAAAACAGAGTTAATATAAAGCTTTCTATAGTTTAAGATTAATGGAGAAAAAGTGAATTATCCAATTTAAAAATAGGGCGAAAGAGAGGAAGAAGCACTTCACAAATGAGGTAAAGCCATTTAAAACTTACATCAGGGGCTGGGTAAGGTGGCTCCTGCCTGTAATCCCAGCACTTTGGGAGGCAGAAGAGGGCGGGTCACCTGAGGTCAGGCGTTCGATACCAGCCTGGCCAACATGGTGAAACCCAGTCTCTACTAAAAATATGAAAAAGTAGCTGGGCATTGTGGCATGCACCTGTAATCCCAGCTACTCAGGAGGGAGAGACACAAGAGTCACTTGAACCTGGGAGGCAGATATTGCAGTGAGCCGAGATCACACCACTCCACTCCAGCCTGGGTTACAGAGTGAGACTCCATCTCAAAAAAAAAAAAAAAAAGCTTACAGCAGAATTTAGTACAGTGGAACATACACATCCCCTATGACCTAGCAGTTCCACTTTCAGGTTGGTATACAGCTGAAATGCACACATGTATGCACCAGAGGATGTGTTTTTGTATTTGCAGCAAGATTATTTCTGGTAGCTCCACACTGAGAACTATTCAAATCTCCAACAACAAAAGAGTAGAGAAATAAGCGGATGTATGGAATACCGTAACTGCAACATGGATGGATCTCAGAAACATTCTGAGAAAAATAATCTAAATGCTGCAAATTGCATAGTTCTATTTTATCCTCGAAATAAATTTAAAAAGAGATAGCAGAAATATGTGTGGTATTGAGAAGTCAAATGTTGCTTACCTTTGGTGAAAGAGAGGCCATTGGAAACGGCAGGAGGAACCTCTGCAGGCCTGGTAATGTTTTGTCTTTCTGTTTTTCCTGGGTGGTAATCACACAGCTGTGTTCATTTTCGGGGCAAGGCATTGTGCTGTCTATCATGATGTCTGCACTTTTTCACATGAATGTTGTATTTCAATGAAGGCTTATTAAATAAACAATGGCAAACCACAGGGACACTTGGACATCCTTCTTCTGTTTTGCCTTTTATCAGATGAAGATACTCTGCTACTTCAGTTTATCTATTACCTTGTGTTAATAAATTTATTGTGTCTAGCAGATGATATGCTATTTTTTTGTGAAAAGAAAGAAAATGCAGAATTACACGGCTAACCTTAACCGAAATTTGTTTTCCCTAAAAGAAATTTGAATTAAAAATTTATGTTCAAAAAAGGATGCCCTTAATTAATAGACAAAGTAGATCAGTAAAATTAAAGGCTGAAAAGAGCCAGTCAACCACTTTCTTACGCAGTTACAGCAACCTTGTTCGCCTATGGAAGTGTAGCAGTTGCAATGCATAAAATCACATGGTTTACTTTTGTTTGCTTTGTGCTGGAGGCATTTGATCACGAATAGGAAACCACTCCTTTTCTGCTCTAACCTGTGTGAGCAGGGAGCCAGCCCTGTGCATGGTAGTGGTGGTGGATTGGTCAAGCTTTAGCATCACAATGCTTAATAACTTCAAAACACATGGCACGCCAACTTCAATTTTGGAGAATTTTTTTTTTGTTACGTTGTTACGTTGTTAGCCATGTATTGCTATGGTATAGCAGTAAATCACCAAGCCTTGTATCTTTGCCGTGTAGCCATTGAACCACCAAGTCTCAAAATCCTCACCAACAGTAGCCCTGAAAACTGTGAAGAGGGGAAGGGGAGATTTCTGCTGCCTGGGGAGGTGGGGAAGCCCTGGCAGGCCGGCCCACAGCGGTGGTGGTGGCGCTTGCCTTTATACAAGGGGCTTCTTAGCCTGGGATCCGTGAATGGGCTCAGAAGGCAAGGAACTGATCAACTGAAACAGTTTTAGCTTCTGGTTTCTTTCCTATTGTCTACATATATTTGCATCTGTTTTAACCTTGTAGTACAGACATGTGATATCAAACCATATCATACAATAGAGCTCATGAAAGAAAACTGGATCTTGGACTCTCCTCCAAAGACGGCTTCTTTTAGCCATTTCTTTTTATATTCTTTGGTTGTTGCCATCATGATTGTCTAGTGTGTTCATCAGGGTTCTCTACAGGGACAGAACTAATAGGATACATAGACATATTTAAAGGGGAGTTTATTAAGGAGTATTCACTCACACCGTCGCAAGGTCCCACAATAGGCCATCTGCAGGCTGAGAAGCGAGGAAGCCAGTCCGAGTCCCAAAACTGACGAACTTGGAGTCCGATGGCTGAGGGCCAGAAGCATGCAGCTCAGGAGAAAGATGAAGCCTGGGAGGCTAAGCCAGTCTAGTCTTTCCATGTTCCTCAGCCTGCTTTTTATTCTGGCCATTCTGGCAGCTGATTAGATGGTGCCTGCCCAGATTAAGGGTGGGTCTGCCTTTCCCGGTCCACTGACTTAGATCTTAACCTCTTTCGGCAACACCCTCACAAAGTACTGAGCACACTGAGGCTCAGTACTTTGCCTCCTTCAATCCAATCAAGTTGACACTCAGTATTACCCATCACATCTAGGTAATAGATTTTTATTTCTTTCCTTTTCAACTGTAGATGATATCAGTTTTTACTCTGAAAGATGAGGATTTATCTTGCTTATGGTATCCGTGTGTGATACACACACACACACACACACACACACACACAATTAGGTCAATTGCGTACTAAGGAGTGAACTAAATATTTATATATACATATATATATATATATATAGAGAGAGAGAGGTCACTCATAAATGTTAATATAGATATAGTTCACTCATAAATAAATATAAATATAGTCCACTAAATATAAATATAAATATATATATATTTAGTCCACTCACTGGTATGTAATTGACCTTCTAATTCTTGCTCCATTAATTTTGATAGCCTGTCTTACTTCTACATTTAAAGTTTTGAAACTGCTACCCAATCCCATACTTTCTTGCATTTTTGTCCCCTTTTACATCTTCACTCTGTTAGCTATATTATTATCTTTGCATTACTCAGATATTCAACATGTTTATCCTACCCTGCAACTACAATGAAATTTCTTGCTGTTGACCATAAATCACCTTGAACAATTAAAAATATATACAAAATATTGTAGGATCAGGAAATGTGCTCAGATTTTATTTCTTTCTCTATGTGTAAATATTATTAATATTTACACATATTACACATACTAAAAATATTATTAATATTTACACATATTACAAATATTTTGGCCACTTAAAAAATAATTGTCCTAATAAAAGGGCAATTCTCTTGTATGATTTAAATTACTTAAAATAGTCATCATATGTCTTTGATTCATATTTGAACTGTCACTTTCTTATATGTCTTTTGCTTCTCCTGGACATTTTAAATGCATTTTGTGCCTTTGCAATATCTTCACATTTTTTCATCCCACCAAATTATATAAACTATGCCATTTCTCTTTGACACCAGAGACTCCTGTCTTCTAATTTGAACTAGCTCTTCATTAGGCTTAGTGTCATCTGCCATCAACTTAGGATTTCCCTTCACTAATTACTTGAGTGAAGTCCTTGATTTCTGGTCTCCATTCTTTCTTTTTCTTGTGTTACTTCTTTGTTCTGCTGGAATACATGTTGAAGAACTTACTATGAAAAGGCTTAAGGGAGATAGTTTTGATAATCCTTAAATTCCTGAAAATGTATGTATTATTTCCTCATAATTAGTTGATAGTTCATTTTTTATAAAATTCTAAGTTCAAAAAGTTTTCCTTGATCTTTGAAGAGTCCATTCCATTTCTTCTAGTGTACTGTAATTCTATTTTATAGGAAATCAATTTTGTTTCCATAGAGAGGTTTAAAATGTTATGATTATTCTTTATTTTTAAAAATCTTATAGGCCAGGTGTATTGGCCTGTACTCCCAGCACTTTGGGAGGCTGAGGTGGGAGGATTGCTTGAACCCAGGACTTCCAGACTAGCCTGGGCAACATAGCCAAACCCAGTCTCTACAAAAAATAAAAACAAATTAGCTGAGCAAGATGGCAGGCACATGTAGTCCCAGCTACTTGGGAGGCTGAAGCAGGAGGACTGCTTGAGCCCAAGAGGTTGAGGCTGCAGTGAACCATGATTGTGCCACTGTTCTCCAACATGAGTGAAGGGTGAAACTTTGCCTCTAAATAAATACATAGTAAAAATCAAAATAAAATCTTATAAATTTATGTCAAGGAATGAGACTTTTCAGTAACTAGAGTTTTCTATGTGAAGACAAATCCATCTACAGTTTTGAAAGATTCTCTTTAATTATTTATTTGACTGTTTCCCTTTATTCTTTCTGTCTTCTCTTCTAGGGATACCTTAATTGAATATTAGACTCTCTGGATCTCTACCTTTTTTATCTTTTGTTTTATAATGTCTGTTATTTTGTCATTTTGATTTCTAATCTGGTATAAGTTTTACTTCATTTTTAACATTTACTACATAAAATATTTTTTAATTGGAGTTTAATTCTTAAGAGATCTTTCTTGTTTTATATTTATTGATCTCTATAGAAACTTATCCTTGTTTTATAAGTATGATATATATTTAAGTCTCTGCGTACATGTAATAATTGTAATGCTTTCTTACTTTTTTTCTCTAGTTCTTGGAATTTCCTGTTTCTTCTTGTATTGTTTTCCTTTTTAAAAATCTTGGTCTTTCTTTTTCGTATTCCTAATTAACCTCCCATACCTTATGAGTCTTCATTGTCCATTGATATTTGAAACTAGGAGTATTTCAATGGTAGTGTGAGTTTCACCTGCTCTCCTGTAGAAAAGCTTGTTTTCTTACAAAATTTCTGCTTTGGTGGAAACTTTAGTTGAATAATTGGATGTAAAATGGCAGATTTGTCTTTCGAAAATTCCAGAATGAGGAAGGCTTTTTCTCTTGAGTTTCTGCTCCACAAAAATTCTATTACTTTTCTTCTTTTAATTTGTTCAATTTCTTTAGAAAAATGTTTCGATTTCTATGTCTATCTCATCTATCACTATATCAATAACTTTTTCCTTTTAGCTCCTGGTGTTCTGTATGGATGCTGGCTACTCATTACTGTGTTTCTTAATCCACATCTTTGTGAGCCCTTGTTTGCAATCTTGTTTCTCCCTCTTCTGCCCCTGCCTTGACTGTTTGGGGTCTCTGGGCCGAACATAGTCAGATTGCTCCTGCAGCATAGGATTCTTCGGACTGCAGCTTTCTCTTCTATTTCATCTGTCAACACTTTCTCATGCATTTTAGTTTTCCAGAATTTGCTGAACACTTATCTGTTGTTTACCCTCTACATTCTGCCATCTTGATGAATATGGATATATTTATTTGTATTGAGCATCCCAGTAATTATTTCAGCAGAGATTCAAAAGAGATTGAGGAAGATTTGTATATCTGCTTCAGTAATTTAGACTACAATTCATTTCCCCATAACTTTGAAATTTGTTTGCTGAAATAATATTTTTATTGATAAAATTATTCTATTAAGGTATTTCTCAATTCAAACAAATTTAGCATGACTTTACCCGCAACTGCACATAGTTGAGTAGTGTGCATTCAGCAGCAGCAGCAGCAGCACAATACCTGAATAGTTAATTACTGTTATGATTTGACAAAAGCCCCTGTGTGCTATATTCATAAGTACTGACTGTAACACCTGGATGGGAATGGTCTTTTCAGTGGAGACATGAGCTCAGTACATCAAGGAAGACCCAAATCTTCTTCTTTTCTATGAAAAGAAGGATTGACTTGAAAATCTTCACTTTACCAAAGTTAGGTTTTCTCCAATAGATGAATCTTATCTTAAAACAATCAACTATTTATGACTACATTACCAAACAAAGGAATCCAAGGGCATTTGGTGGAGCCATGTGGGTTGAAATGATCAAGTTACTTCAAAGCTTGGTGCTCAGGCAGCAAATTGAAGTAGTGCTTCCGTTAAAGTATGTCAAGCATTGCAGAATTTGGACGTCCGGCTAACAATTTATGGTTGGCATTAAAGAACATTAGAACTATGTCGTTTTTTATCAATGCCATTTGAACATTTAAGATTAGGAAAACTATCGGCATTCTTGGTGAAGCCAGAGCTCCTTGTGTTTGTCTTTTATGTACATACTAACATCACCAGCAATAATTCATAGTTTGCATGCTTCTTTTGGAGTCTTCAATGATTATGTCTTTTAAAAACATGAACAAAATACATCAGAAGGAAGAGAATATTTGGTATTCTGCGCCCAGAAAGGAACACATAGTTTCTGAAAACACACTCAGTTTTGTTGGTCTGGGGAGGATACCCTTTCCAAAAATCACAGCCCAATGCCCTACGAAGAGGCATTTGCTGGCATGGCATCCACCAGACTTGACAATGTTTTCTCTATCTGGTGTGCACCTCAATAAAGCTGAGGCTTTTTCAAGAAGTTTTCTCAAGGAGTAGGAGCTGAATATGATGTTTACTCTAGTTCTCAAAAGTCTCCTAGATTTTCAAGAGATACATCTTGCAAGTTAATCTAAACCTAAGGCAGAAGATTTACTTTCTTAGAACATTTATGAGGAAAATGCTCATTCATGACTTGATGTTTTTGGATAATATGCATGTTTCTGTCACAGGAAAGAGACAAGTTTTTGTATACACTTTGTGTAAAAGTAGATACTGCTCAAATATAATTTTTTTCAATCAAGCATCTTTGACAGAAGACAGCAGCAGCAAATAATTATATAAACTTTTTGGCCAGGTATGGTGGCTCACACCTGTAATCCCAGCAGTTTGGGAGGCCTAGGAAGGAAGATCACAAGGTCAAGAGATCAAGACCATACTGGCCAACATGGTGAAACCCCGTCTCTACTAAAAATACAAAAAATTAGCTGGGCGTGGTGGCCTGTGCTTGTAGTCCCAGCTACTTGGGAGGCTGAGGCAAGAGAATTGCTAGAACTCGGGAGGCGGAGGTTGCAGTGAGCCGAGATTGCGCCACTGCACTCCAGCCTGGGGACAGAGTGAGACTTCATCTCAAAAAAACAAACAAACAAAATTATATAAACTTTTTCACATAGGAAGAAGTGCTTTTTAGCTTCTTGTCGGGAGAAAAGCAATCAAAGTGATCTCCAAGCAGAAATTGACAAATACGTGGCAGACCTGTTTTGAAGACTAACTTCAGGAAAGTTGGAAAGAAGAAAGAAAAGAAACTACAACATGCGTTTTTGCACCCCATGCAAATCAATACTACTGGAACAATACTACTGTTTTAATTTACGGAATACTACTGGGTTAATATTCTAGGAGATAAACAATGACAATTATCATTATAATAATTTCTCCTGTTATATATAAAGGGACTAAGACTTAGAGAGATTACTCTGCTTGAAAGCAAATTGTTATAGAAATATCAAGTAGCAGTAATATGGGAAGCATAAAGCATGTTTGACATAAACTGATGTAAAAATATTAATTTGGATATTTTGTCACCATTTGTATAAAATTAAGAAAAAATTCAATTATGAGTTTTCAATATTTATATACATTGCTTCAAAATCTAATGATGGAAATGTTTTACTTTTCTCTTGATCTGTTTTGCCTGCTAAGCAATTAATTCTGATCTGCTTGGATTGGAAAATAGATAATATCTTTCAATATTCAATCATGGATGCAATTTCCAGCCTTTATAATATATTTAAAGAAAGAACCACAGTCTTTCTACTGTTATCTTGCAGAACTACACCACTTATAAAAAAAATGAAGGAAGCTTTTATTTTACCTAGCAAAAATAAAACAGGCATAAATCATCCTGGTAATTTGGCTTTTCCGGAGGTTCAGTGCAATATACTATAAGCTGTTTCTCCATCATGAAACTCTCTTCCAGTGTTCCCCGAGATAAGGAAACGGTGTAAGGCTAGGGCTTGAGGTAGAGAATGAGAATTACTGTGTCATCCATCTGCACAGTGTTGAATAAAAAGTTATTCAACAACACTTGTTAAAGCACGGTAAGAAAGATGTTATTCAAGGAGGGCCATGGTAATAGGTATAGGGACCAGTGCAATGAAATTTTGCACTGGGGAAGAAAGATTAGGCTCAACTCCAACTTGCCATGAGCAAGTGGGAGCTGATAGCCCAGGAGCAAGGTGGAGTCAGTGGATGGAAAATTGCTCAGAGGAAACCTTAGGGGAAAGAGGAACTAAGGCTGAACCTATTTAGCGGGATTCTTGGCGATGATCGATCACCTGGGAAATGATGGGGATGAGGAATTTCAGATGTTAAGGGTGGGAAGTGCTGGTGAAACTTTTACTTAGCAGGGTTCTTGCTAAAATTGGACAATGTAGAGTTGGACAAGGAAATCTAAAATTCAGGTCTAGTTGGAAAAGAGCTCAGGAGAAACTGAGGAGAGTTTGGGTAAGAAGATGGGGGCATGGAGGCAGCAAACCACATTGCCATGTATGTACCTATGCAACAATCCTGCATGTTCTGCACATGTACCCCAGAACCTAAAGCACAATACAATATATAAAGAAGAGAGTCTTTGTCAATACCCATATTCACTTCATTTCTTCTCTAGGCACTGCTTCTGAGGTTGGTGAATTGGATGGTAGGTAAAGATAAGCACAAGAATCAAAATAGGAAGCATCAGGAAAATTTTTTATCTTCTCAGATGTGCATCGATGAAATTCAGGTTCCCAAAACAGTAGATATAGTTTAGCCCCAGCTCACTCCCCATGACCTTAACACTTAATATAGTTAAAATAAAGCCAAAATGCTGATAAGAAAATATGGCCACATGATTTTATTTAATTTTGTGACAGAGATACTAGTCATGATGTAGCGCATGTAAAGAGGCCAGATGTAGCTAACTGTTAATTTTAAGATATAAATTGATTATTTATGCTTATATCCTTGAGTCTTCAGAAAAATGGCCTCCATCTTTCCTCTGTATTGCAGAGATCATCGTGTTTTCTCTCTTCACACATGGGCTCTTTGCCGACTATGTATTCAGTGGTTCTGGTGATTAGACAGTCCCTGGCTGGTGTTTTTCTTGGTCATAATTTGTCTGGTCATAACGAGGGAAATGGGTATAGCCAAGGCTGCATGGAGGGAGCCAAAGCCAGTGCAGGACTGCTCGGGTGGAGGGAGTGGGAGAAGCACTGCGGCCTGGTCTTCTCCTCCTGCCGCCACCCTCCATCATCTCCCAGGGGGCAAGGCCTTGTAAGTGCCCCTCTCTGTGATCCTGCCCCAGACATGTAGAAATGGCCGGCTTAGCAGCAACCACAGCAGCACCCAATGGGACTTTTGATCATCAAAAGTGTGCTGGCCAGTAAGCAACAGGAAGAGTTTGCACATTTCCACCTGATCCCACATCTGCAGGATCACATCAGTTACTCATGCTTCATCTATAGGCATCTGTTGTCAAAAATTATTGTGCCTTTTCTTTTTTTTTTTTCTTGGAGTCTTGCTCTGTCGCCCAGGCTGGAGTGGAGGGGTGCGATCTCGGCTCACTGCAACCTCTGCCTCTCAGGTTCAAGCGATTTTCATGCCTCAGCCTCTGGAATAGCTGGGATTATAGGCACCCACCACCATGCCTAGCTAATCTTTGTATTTTTAGTAGAGATAGGGTTTCACCATGTTGGCCAGGCTGGTCTTGAACTGCTGACCTCAAGAGATCCACCCGCCTTGGCCTCCCAAAGTTCTGGGATTAACAGGCATGAGCCACCGTGCCCGACCTGTGCCATCATTTTTAAATTTAAAATATTTAGTTCAGAAATAAAATTTGTGTGCATTCAAGGTGTACAACATGCTGATTTGATATATGTATACATTGCGGGCTGATAATGAGTATGTTGTCAATTACTTTGATTTCTCCATACTTAAATATTTATTTTTAGGGATTTCTCTTTAACATTTGTCATCTCTAAGTAAACTAAAAAAAAAATCAAAAGTACACAGGTGAAAAAATACCCATATAGCGGTAGATACAGATATGTAAATCTTTAAAACAGACGGTTGTATAAATGACACTCTGATTTCTGTTTGCCCTTTCTCACTGAAGTATTTCAAGAAACGTATTGGATTCACAGTTAGGTGAAAAGAAAGGTTTTGTTTGTCAAACTCATTATTATTGTATGGTGATTAAAGTTTATCTTTCGTTTTTCAGATTCTTACATAACAACAAATTATCTAAAATCCCGGCTGGGAGCTTTTCTAATCTGGATTCATTAAAAAGATTGTAAGTGAAAGCAAGTACGTAAACATAGAAACCTTATAATTTTCTCTAAAATAGATTCCAAACAATGGTTGGTTACCTTCTCCTGCTTTTGCTGTGAAAGACATTGCAATCCTTGCATGTTAGGGAGAAAATGGTTTGTTAACTGCAGAGCAATAGAGAACCCAGATAATCTACTGTCCTTTCATGTATTCTCTTAGAAGTGGCATTCAAAAGGAGTATTAAAGATAGAAGTTTTCCTCAGTTCTCTGTAATATCCTTGCTGCTTAAATCTAAAGACTCCCAAGAGTTCCTTTTCCTTTAACTTTTTTATGAGAAAAGAGATGTGAAATATTTCAAAAAAGTCTCACTCTTCTGGCCAGGCTTCAGTTTTCCCTTGTTATATGGGGTTGTCTTTCTACTCATTTCATCCTACATTAAGCAAAACAAAACCAAATCCCCATGCTCACATGGCCTCTGTTCTCCACGGCTTCCCTGCTCTGGTTTGTGAGCCGATGTCTCTCACTTTTTTTTTCTGCCTGTATCCCACCCTCCTTTATTCCAGCTGTCTCCTCACTCCCAACTGTGTGTAGCCTTCTGCACTGTTGATGTTTTTATTTTGTGGTTACGCACCCCCCCTCACTAATCCTCAACCCCAAGCCAAAGTATAAGTTCTAGTTATTGGAAAAGATCAGATGCCTGCTTCCCAGATGGCAGTCAGAGAGCACACGGTGGAAAACTCACACAGGTGTGTCCATCATCTGCCGTGGAGGCTGTATTAGTCTCTTCTCACACTGCTAATTAAGACATACCCATGACTGGGTAATTTATAAAGAAAAAAAAGTTTAATGGATTCACAGTTCCTCATGGCTAGAGAGGCCTCACAATCATGGCAGAAGATGAAGAGAGAGCAAAGGAATGCCTTACATGGCGGCAGGCAAGAGAGCCTGTGCAGGGAATTCCCATTTATAAAACCATCAGATCTCATGAGACTTATTCACTACCATGAGAATAGTATGGAGGAAACTGTTATTCAGTTATCTTTGCCTGGCCCCACCCTTGACGTGCAGGGATTTTTACAATTCAAGGTGAGATTTGGGTCTATATCAGAGGCTGATATAGTTTGGATGTTGTCCCCTCTAAATCTCATGTTGAATTGTAATCCCCAGTGTCAGAGATGGGGTAGGATGGGAGGTTCACGAAGGCAGATCCTTCATGGCTTGGTGCTGTCCTCCCAATACTGAGTGTGTGGTCTTGAGATCTGGTCATTGTAAAGTGTAGCACCCTCAACCCTTTCTCCTGCTTTCACCGTGTGAAGTGCCTGCTTCTGCTCCTCCATGAGTAAAAGCTTCCTGAGGCCTCCTCTGGAGCTAATGCTGGCACTATGCTTCCTGTACAGCCTAAAGAACCATGAGCCAATTAAATCTCTTTTCTTGTAAATTACCCAGTCTTAGGTAATTCTTTATAGCAGTGCAAGAATAGCCCAATACAGAGGCCACTTTTGTTGTGCTTGCTCTTCTAACATTGTGTTCCTAAACACAGGTCCATGAGCAAGAGAATGTTATGATTAAGTAAAAATCAGAGCCTGAGGAAAATAAATCCAGGCCCAATTGGTGCCTGGAAATAATGCTTGCAATCTTTGACTTTAAGGAATTACGAATACTCAAGGAGACATTTATAATGGAGGTATATACCATATATCTCTATGGCGATCTATTTTATTTCATGAGGAACAATATGCTAGACAGAATAATCCATCCTAATCCTTTTCTTCAAGTCCTTAGTTCCTGCTTTCTTGGTAATTTTCACGTCAGGCACACATAATGCTGCTTCCCAGTCTTCTTGGTGTTCTTTGATTGTATTCAAACCCTCCGAAGTCTTGGTTGATGACCATCTCTCTCTCTCTCTCTCTCTCTCTCTCTCTCTCTCTCTCTCATCTATAAAAGGGTACAAGTGCAGATTTTACATGGATATATAGCATAGTGGTGAAGTCTGGGCTTTCAGTGTTACCGTCACCCTCATAATGTACACTGCACCCATTAGGTAATGTCTCATCCCTCACCCCTACTCCATCCTTCCACATTTTGGAGTCTCCAGTGTCCATTATTTCACACTCTATGTCCGTGTGCATGCATTATTTAGCCCTTACATATAAATGAAAACATGAGGTATTTGACTTTCTGTTCCTGAGTCATTTCATTGGAGATAATATCTTCCGGTTCCATCCATGAGGACTCTGCTTTTTGCCAAAGATTCCTTACTTGTCAGAACTGGCTGCACCAGCTATTTGGAACAACGTATCCATTTGTTCTTGTTTATCCATCCTATGTGAGAAATGCAAAATGCCAGAACGTTTTTTATGCAGGGTTATGGGATGTTTCATCTCGGTGGCAGGAGAAATATTGTGTATTATTTTCTACTTGTCCACTTTCTCTCTCCCTCTTTTTTTTGGATTTGTTACGTCAGTTATGATTAGAGTTACTGTCTTTGTATATTTGCAATTGTAATTACCATGCAGTGTTTCTTGTCTACATAAATTTCTATCTGGGTCATTCTGGCCTTCTATGACTCAGAGAAAGTCTTGAAGTGCGAAAGCCTTTACATTTTTTCTAATCTCTTTGTATTGTTCTTTCTTGTTAAATCTTAGTAGCTGCTTTTTTGTTCCAGCCTCTTACTGAAACAGCATTCACTCCATTGCTGGAACACACATATGAAAAAATAAATGCCAGTAAAGAGGCCGAGAGAGCACTCCTTACAGCGATGTGCCAGTATACCCCTTACATGCATGCACTGTGCTTATTCCAAATGTTTTAAGGTGATTGTTTTAGTTTGTTACGTTGATGAACTATCTTTATTTTATGAATTTATTTTATGGGAAACTGACATACAGATGACTTGAGCAAATTGCTCAAGGTCCATGAAATTCCAATGGGTCCAAGATGGGGTGGAAACTGGGCACCTGTTTATTCCAAATCTTCAACTTGTGTCCTATTCAGGCTGCAGTTTAGATGAGAACAACAGAACACGGGAGAGTGATAGAGGGCTACACCTACTATTAAATCAATCCACCTTCAACAATAAAGTTTTTCAACTGAGGAATGTTAATTCACTGAGAGTATGTGAGAGCAGAGAAACCAGTGAGAATTCTGCCCTTGATTCCAGGCGTGGCACTCTGAAGGTCACCTGACGCTGGGTTCTCCAGCTGTACCATACCCTTTCTAACTCACGACAACCACACTTCTTACAAGTGGACTGTAAAAATCAATAAACCTCCCTTTTAAAAGTATTTTTGGATCTTTAAGCAAAAGGGATTGTGTAAGTACAAGTGATGTGTTTCTCTGTCTTCAAATAGAAAAGATTAATTTACCTGGCACCCCTTTTTTCCTTTGGAATTTTTCGCTGAGCACAGAATATATCCAAGTGAGTAACTATTTTAGTGCTGTGATTCTTGACTGAATATCATCAGAGGGGCGTTTATTTATTATACTTAGTATGATATTTGGTGTAAGAGCACTTTCAAAATGGAGAACAGTAAAATGATAATGATTTTAAACATAGTGTATTTAATATTTAATACAGTCTAATAAAGATTCATAGGAACCACCTTATTGATTTACTCTGTTGCTTCTTAGTTTTCAATATTCATGGCAGTAAATTGTAGGCAACATTTTGAAAACGTTTTCTCATGATAAATTTGAAAATTATTTCTAAAGATTCCTCAGATTATCACTTAAAAGTATAGTTCTACTACTAAATTATTTTCCAAACATAAAAGGGTGAAAATCTGTATCCTTCCGTTGTTTTCGTCAATGTTTTGCATCTCCACTATGGATGAATATCTTAGGTTGAAAATAATAATTAGAAATGAAATCTTGTGCTCAGTTTTTATCAAAACACACAGCATGAGGATGCATAAGGGAAGGTATGCCTGTGGACTGACTGAAGGAGGGCGATGAGTAAGCAGTGATGACCTCTGGGAAGTGGGGCAACTGCACAGTGAGGTGGCCATGCTCGGGATGCTCCCAGGAGATGCGTACTCACATCCTTGCTTATGTTCAACTTAGAGGTACATCATGGTGATGCTGAAGTGTGAACTTACTCCTTTATATTTAACAGCTGTCCATTCTTTTTAAATAAATTTACCAGAAATTAAAAAAATATTTTCATAAAATTACTAGAAATTAAACTCAAAATATAAAAGTGAACTTTGAACGTAATACTGCTGAAATAGATGTTTCATAGCTACGTAGCTGGTATAACAAATCAATCAGTGACAAGGAACAGCCGGGGCCAACGGAACCAACAGGGCTCCCCTCAACAAGTACTAGTTGACTTTTACAACTTATACCTCACTCCCGACAAGGCTGACAGAATTCCCTGCTTTAGCCATGGCTTTCTTTTCTCACATTAGTGTGAAGTCTTGTGGGAAACATGAACCAAGTCATAGCTATATGATTAACTAACTTTTCAGTAAGTGTATTTTCCCCATTTATTTAGCAATTTAAAGCTACTAAATATAGCTATGATTTTCAGGGTAATATAACACAATTCATATACAGTTATAAAAATTAATCTTATGAATTGGGTATCTGCAGAACATTTTATAAAACTGTCAGGTAATAAATCTTTCTTAAATTTATTAAAATGTATACCTTTTAAGAAGTGCTTTAATTTGTAAGTCTAGGGAATAGCACAATTTCTTTATTTTCAGGTTTGCCTGTTCCAGTAACGTGATACTGATGCAAATTTCTAAATTAACACAGCGAGGTGATTTATTTTACTTGCAAATTGATATCTTAAGATTTAATTTGTGTTTGTGTGTTTGTTTTCCCATGTTTGTAAGGACTTTTTGTGCATGAATAATTTTCATTAAAAGTTGTGAAAATTATGGCATTTTGTATTCTCCTCCAGTCACGTAGGATGATAGTTCTTACAATCAGGTATAAGCAATCTAACACCAATCATAAATATGTTCACATTACCCTTTCATTGCCGGACTTTCTTGCACAGAGTGTGACCTGATTGCCACCATAGACAGAGTTGTGAATTCCACTTAGCAAAAGCTCCCCTTTTAACCCTTTGGGAGAAATGAAAAAAAGTGTTAGTCATTTTTGTACCTTTTTGCTACATATCTTTTGGCAAGAATGGAGGTATATACCATAAATCTCTTTGGTGATCTATTTTATTTCATGAAGAACAATATGCCAGACAGAATTAGTGAAGTATAGTAAAACTTGGCAAAAATGAGTAACTTGTGTGCCTAGATTAGGAAACACCATAAAGAAATGAAAAGAGCCACCACTTTTCTATGACAGTCTGCAAGTGACAATTCCCAAGGGGGACCTTTTAACTGAGACTTTGAGCATAATAAAAAAAGAAAGCTTGGCTTCTATCCTGTAAGGCAAATGGAAACACAGAGAACACATGCCTATCCATATTGATGCCAAGGAGTTTACAAAAGGAAAAGCCAGCCTCCTGGGGGAACTGCGTGGATCACACATCACACTGATAAGCCTCCTTTGGGCAGCAAAGCTTCCACCGCTTTTTTGAGTAATCCAAAAATATTGAAATACCACCACCATCACCACATCACAGCTTCCCTGTTCTGTAACACATCAACAAACCAAACTGTAACACTTCAGTACTTACAGCTATATTGTTTGTTTTTGGGAGGGGATCTCACTCTGTTGCCCAGGCTGTAGTGCAATGGTGCCTTCATAGCTCACTGCAGCCTCCAACTCCTGGGCTTGAGTGATTCTCCCATCTCAGCCTCCCAAGTGGCTGGGGCTACAGGCGGGTGCCACCATGCCTGGCTAATGAAAAAAAAAATTGTAGACACAGCCATAAAAGAGAATGAAATCATGTCCTTTGCCCAGCATGGATACAACTGAAAGCCATTATCCTGAGTTAATGAAGGAACAGTAAACCAAACACCGTATGTTCCCACTTATAAGTGGGAGCTAAACATTGGGTACTTATAGTTATAAAAATGACAACAATAGATGCTGGGGACTACTAATACCCAGTGGAAGGGAGGGAGGGGGGTGAGGGTTGAAAAACTACTGGGTACTATGTTCAGTACATTGGTGATGGGATCAATAGTACCCCAAACCTTAGCATCATGCAGTATACCCAGGTAACAAACTTGCACATGTACCCTCTGAATCTAGAATAAAAGTTAAAACTATAAAGAAATTAAAGAAAATTTTAATCTACGGAGATGGAGCCTTGCTAGGATTTCTAGGCTTGTCTCCAGTTCCTGGCCTGGAGTGATCCTTTTGCCTACGCCTCCCAAAGTGCTTGAATTAAAGGCGTGAATCACTGCACCTGGCCATACTTACAGTTTTAATTCTACATTTCTCTAAAACAAATAAGGATTCATTTTATGTCACAATTATTTGTTTATAATAGACATAGTGCACATTAAGGGGAAACTGCTTTTCCAGTATTAAAGTGGCTTCTCAAAAACATTGTTAATATGAAAATGTGTCTACTCTGTGCAAGATATTCAATGAGGTAAGTGATTATTAAAATCTGTTTATTGGTTAATAGAAATCCTAGAGTCAAAAATGTGACAGGCAAGGTAAATCAGAGGAAATTAAATGTTACCACTCAAAGGATTCATCATAGAAATGAATATTCCCTTTTAAGAGTTGTACTTCTTGCCTGCATGCCTAGGCGTCTGGATTCCAACACCCTGGTTTGTGACTGTGATCTGATGTGGCTGGGGGACCTTCTACAAGGCTATGCCCAACACGGACACACACAGGCTGCGGCTACCTGTGAATATCCCAGGAGACTCCACGGGCGAGCGGTTGCCTCAGTAACAGTAGAGGAGTTCAATTGCCGTATGTAAATTTCGACGTGTACATAAGATAGAAATGTCTCTCACTTACTCTCTTTCTGGAAAGGTTTATTATACGAGATTGCATTTTAGAAGAGTGTGTTATCTGGAAGTGTTTGTTAGGAATGTGATAAAAGTATGGCCAATTTCCTTTCCATCAGCTGCATTTTCATTTAAAGACGGTTTTATCAACATAAACTGTAAGAGTTGAGAGAGTCTTTGAAGAACATTTAATCTAATTTCCATAATTTCAGAGGAGGAATATTGAGAAAAATGATTTTCAACAAGGTCACCAGAAGTGGTGTCCAACATTAAAATCTCCACTTATTCCTTGGTGTATGATTTAGTGTTCATAATCAGTAATTTAGGGTTTTCAACTTTAAATCAAATAATTGCTAATAGTAGTTGCTGAGGAAGCCTTTCGACAAACCCAGTAATTGATTTTTTAAATGTATAATGGGACCATGAATATGACTGAAATAATTAACATCAGTTTTACCATTTCTCTGTAAATTTTTAAATAATTCAAACCTTGGATATAATAAGCATATGGTCATATTCTGACAACCTTACTAAAGCAATAGGCTTTACCTAAATTATTTATTATGGCTGCTTACAGTATTATTTGATTTTAACTTAAAGCTTTTCATATGAATATAAGAATATATCTCTATTACTATATATAGGTTTAAATAGAAATAAGTGAATACCTTTGTGTGTGTGTGTGTGTGTGTGTGTGTGTGTGTGTGTGTTGTGTGTGTGTGATAATTCACTGTCTTGGAGATTCACTCACATGATTGTTGTAATTATAGCGGAAATTTGCTTTGCACTCATTAATTGGCAAGCCATTTTTTGAATTTCTCTAAGCAGGTAATTAAAAATCATATCAATATAATTCATTTCTACTCAAATTGAGAAGAAAATGGACTTGGTCTTTACTGTCAAAAAATTCTCAAGCTTATCCATAACTCTCATCTTTACTATTAACTTCTAGTTCAAACCACAGTCAAGTTTTGCTGGATTGCTTTCCATCTTAACTGATATCCCAGCTTTCATTTTCCTTGCTCCTTTATGTTTGGGAAAATTGTTTAAAAACACATCTTATTACATCATGTTTTCACCCATAACCCTTATATAGGTTCCTACCTTAAAACAAAAATTAAGAACAAAGTTCTTAATGTGGTTGACCCATTTTATATGGTCTTTCCTGGCTACACTCTACTCCTCAATCACCCACTCTTTTATCTTCTCAGTGTCGTAGCCGTCTCAGTGTGCTTCATTCTTGGAAGTTCATAAGCCTTTCTTCAACCCAAGGACTTTTTACATGCTGTCTTTCCTGCCTACGGTGTTCTGATTCCATTTCTTTTAACGGTCCTCTTCTTAAATATGAATTACGGGGAAAGCCTTCATTTGAACCCCCTTTTCACTGGCCTCCCTATTCTTCCATACAGATTCAGGTCCCTTTTTATAATGCATCAAAACATTGTTTATTTTTCATCTAAGCATTTGTCACATATGTTACTATGTATTTCTGTGTGTGTGTGTGTGTGTGTGTGTGTGTGTGTGTGTGTATGTTTATTTTCAATTGGTCCAATGAAACTGTAAACTCCTGGGTACTGAGATCTTGTCTATTTTAATCACTGTTTCATCACTATTCCTAGGGCTTTGTCTGGCACATAGCTGATGTCGAATTATTTAAAAAAATACACAAATGGATAAAATCATTTTTCTAAAAAGAGTAAAGTGAAGATATTAATTACATGGACTTTTAAAAGTAGGCAAGATTACTAAAGATCTACAGAATGTTCTACAGACACAACAGTCATGGTTATTGACAGGAAATTCCAAATAATGCACTTGTAAAAGGAAGAGTTTTGTTATTTAGAAAGGTTTAAAAAGAATTAGGTGAAACAATGGAAAATTAAAAGTCCCTTTTATACATTGTTCTTTATAATTTAAGTTCAATAATATTACCTGATTCATTGCAAAATCAATCACTCCATCTTCTTCTTAAAATAATTTAAGTGTTTTTATGTTTTATCACTCAATTGTTATTGAAGATGGAATAATTCATTTATGTAGATAAGAATTTTGCTCAACCAGGTTTGAGGTCTAGACAATTACTCCTTGTAAATTGTGTAAAGTGGGTGGTTGGGTGCTTAGATGGCTAATTGTATAGAAACAATGCCTGCAAAATTGCAAGCTCAATTTAAGTACTTGGCTTGAATAATTGACCCATAAAATCAAACTCCTTCCATATATATGGTTGTATTGAGCTCCTGGAAATAAAAGCACAGAAAAACCGACTTAACTTACTTCAATGGAGATTCCTTTGTGTGGTGATTCTTTCAAACTTCTAAAGTTTAAGTCAAATACTCGTCTAATGTTTAACCTGGTACATGTATTACTGGGTAAATGCAGCTTGATGTGTAAAATTTTAATGTAAAAATAAATTTAAATTATCTATATCTCTTTCTCGACATCATAGAAGGCCATACTTCTACTTTTGCATCTTTGAACAATATATTAATAATTATTTTGTTGTTGCAGAGAGCCCCCGAATTACTTTTGAGCCCCAGGATGTGGAGGTACCATCAGGAAATACTGTTTATTTCACCTGCCGGGCAGAAGGAAACCCCAAACCTGAGATTATCTGGATACACAACAAGTAAATACTGAGCGTGGGCATACTGATTTCAGTAATATTTTAAACTCAATTCAACTCCTTTACCTAGAGAAGAAATTACTAAAATTATCAGAGTTTCTTAAAGATCAAATGCCTTTTAACTGTCATCTTTTGACTTGCTCAAGCTATCTAAAGTCCTTTTCCTTAAAACTTACACATTTCCAGACATCGGTGTTTCTGAAACTTACTAAACTCATTCTGTATTATTTCTAGAATGGAATGTTGGAATTAATAACAAACCAGTTTGTTTTAAAGTTGAATATAATTTGATATAGCCTCATTAAGTTATTTCAGATTTAAACTGATACTTCATAGTTGACATTGCAACTTTCCTATCGTAAATCAGTACGGATTATTTAAGTAAACCGGCAATAAATGACACACAAAATTATTTAAAAGGCTAGTCATTTATTTTATGCTCAGGGTAGTGTTTGATAAAACATAAAACCAATGTGTGTGATAATTCAGTGTCTTGGAGATTCACTCACATGATTGCTGTAGTTGAGTCCAAAAATCTGTGAGTATAAAATTAAATAGTATTAACAATCTTTTAAAAAGTTACATGTGATCACCATTCTAACTTGCGTGACATGGTATCTCATTGTGGTTTTGATTCTCATTTCTCTAATGAACAGTGATGATGAGCTCTTTTTCATATGTTTGTTGGGTGCATAAGTGTCTTCTTTTGCAAAGTGTTTGTTCATAACTTTCACCTACTTTTTGATGGGATTGTTTGTTTTTTTCTTGTAAATTTGTTTAAATTCCTTGTAGATTCTGGGTATTAGCTCTTTGTCAGATGGATAGATTGCAAAAATTTTCTCCTATTCTGTAGGTTGCCTGTTCACTCTGATGATAGTTTCTTTTGCTGTGCAGGAGCTCTTAAGTTTAATTAGATCCCATTTGTCATTTTTGGCTTTTGTTGCCATCGCTTTTGGTGTTTTAGTCATGAAGTCTTTGCCCATGCCTATGTCCTGAATGGTATTACCTAGGTTTTCTTCTAGGGTTTTTTGGTTTTAGGTCTTAAATTTAAGTCTTTAATCTATCTCAAGTTAATTTTTGTATAAGTGTAAGAAAGGAGTCCAGTTTCAGTTTTCTGCATATGGCTAGCCAGTTTTCCCAACACCATTTATCAAGTAGGAAATCCTTTCCCCATTGCTTGTTTTTGTCAGAGATCAGATGGTTGTAGATGTGTGGCATTATTTCTGAGTCCTCTGTTCTGTTCCATTGGTCTATATATCTGTTTTAAAATGGAACTGGTAGTTAACATAAAATAGAAACATAAAATGCACTATATATTTAATACAATTCAATGATAGCAGTTAGACAATTATATTATCATTAGTTATATTACTGATAATTAGCATGACTTTCATGTATCCCTTCTATTCTTGCCCAAACTTCACTGATTATTTTTTGTCACATGTATAATCAACTCTGATTTTTTTGCTTGTCTGTATAAAATACTCTGAAACATTATAAATAGTTTTTTTTTTTGCTTTTTCTGTATAATTTGGATTTATACTTGTAGCCAGAAGCTCAGCCATGTGTTTTAAATTCTTGTAAAAAGTCTAGTAAGTGTAGGTTTAAAATAGCTTGTATAGAAGGCAATTGTGAATACTGTTAAATCTGGAATCTAGCCCAGGAGAAAGACTTCAATTGGAAGAAGTGTTCAATTTATTTCCATCTTGAGGTTGCTCAAATGTGCTTGAGAAACAGAAATCACTGCTTGTAATGTCTTAAAACTGCTTTTTCTGCCTTCTTACAATTTAAATTTTAAAATGATGTGTTCAAGGTTACAAAGTTACTGACTAGTATATAGAAAGAAACAAGTAAAAAATCACATTGCCTGTCTTAACTTATATAAGTTTCAAATATAGTGACTAAAGAAGCTAAGATGTATTTGAAAGAAAAATAAAAAGATCTGAAAAGAAAGAACAGAATAAAAAAAGTATGGGTAAAATGTCTGTTAAAGTGTTAATCATTTTATATCAAAAAATTAAAGATGAAAGGGAAGAGTTTATGATAAGAAATGTTTAACATATTTAACATAAGGAACTCTTAACCTACTGATTATTTACTGTGTAGTATTTTTCATAGATAGATAATATATGTCCTGAAAGTGCATGGAGCATAAAGTGTGGTATAGCAAGTAATTTGAAACAAACATCTGTTCAACATGAACCAGGCTAAGAAAAATTACCCCAACTCAGAAGCTACCCTTGTGTCTCTTCAATATCTTTAACTTTTTCTACTCCCCTGGAGAGGACCTGGATTTAGGATTTTAGAGGAGTGGATTAAAAACTGATTAGACACAATAAGAGGTAGAATTAGAGGATTAGAAGGCAGGTTTGTGAGAATAACCAGATTTAAGTGTGGTTAAGATACATGGAGACTACAACACAAAGGTCTAGTATCTATCCAGTAGGAGTTACAGAAAGACAGGTAGGAAAGAATGAGCTAAGGGCAACATTTGAAAAGGTAACAATAGAATTGTCCAGAAATTTTAAAAAGTCACAGAATTTCAGTATGAGAATTATATTGATACCAAAATAGGATTTAAAAAATAAATCTAAACTTTTTATTGTGATAACAACATTGAAAGTCAGAGATAAAATCTTTCATTCCGAAGTAATTCACAGATTACCTTCAAATGTATAGCAATTACACTTGCAGTAAACTTTACATCAGACAGAAGATAATGAAATATATTTAGAGTGTTATGGAAAAATAACCAATTTCCTTCAATTTTGTATCCAGCTAAATTATCTAACAAGGTAAAATAAAAAAGTTTTTAGGCAAAGAATAGAGCTTTACTTAGGAATATTTGCTGAAAGAACGACAAATAGATGTGTTTCAGTAAGCAGGAATTTGATCCAATAAGAAAGATGTGATTTGCAAAACACAAAGATAAACAAGGAAAGTTTTAAACATGTTGATAAATATGTATAAACTTAGGTTATTAAATTAAGAATTGAACAACTTTACGTGAAAAGTAGAATGTTAGACAATATTATTAGAAGAATTATAAGGAGAGAGAATATAGTTAAATTATTTTAGCTGCCACAGTTTTGAGGTGCAGAATGATACCATGAATTCTGTTAAGTCAAGAGTGCATGTTAACAATTAAGATAAAATACTAACGAATAGAAAGATCTTTCCATACTAGGAGAAGAAAAACAGTAGATAAAGAAAACTGGATCAATCCAACAAAAGGGAAGCAGGGATAGATTTAAAAGGCAGAGAAAAGGCTTGGGAAAGATAAAACATAAAATAGCTCATCAGAAATAAATTTAAATACATTAGTGAAAATGATAGTCTATTGAAAGATGTAATATTGAATTTTAAAATCAAGCTATATGCTATTTATATTAGGTATATCTGAAACATTATGACACTGAGAGGTGGAAGGTCGATAGGTATACAAATATATGGACCAAGTTATACTGATCAAGGTAAGGATGATGTAAGAATATTACAGTGTGATTGCATATCATTAGATCATACTTAATAAAAAAAATTCAATTTACCTGAATTTAAAATTTGTGAACCTTTATATACCTAACAAAATAGCTGCTGAAGAATAAAACAGGATTGAGAATATTATAGGGATAAATTGACATAAATCCAATTATAGCAAGATTTTTTTTTTAATTTTACTTTAAGTTCTGGGATACATGTACAGATCTTGCAAGATTGTTACATAGATATACACATGCTCTGGTAGTTTGCTGCATCCATTCCCCTGTCACCTGCATTAGGTATTTCTGCTAATGTTATTTAATACTGCTTTTCCAGAAAGATTAGGAACAAAAATTAGTAGCAAATTCTAAACACAGCTTAGAACACTGACGATATCTGCTACATACAAAGCTAAACCATACTATCTTTTCAAGCAACTGTAGAACACTTATCAACATTGATCACATGAAAAAACACAAAAATCTACACTCATAGCCAAGAATCAATTTCATCAAAACCCCTTTCTTTTATTATAATTTAAGCACATTTTAGAAAACATTAGCTTTTCTCTGCAGCCCCAACAAGACCTGCTATTTTTTGACTTTTTAATGAAAGCCATTTTGATGAGTGCTAGGTGGTATCTTATTGCGGTTTAGATTTGTATTTCTCTGATGATTAGTGATGATTTGTCAAGATAATTTTAGCAATCCTTCATACTCCTCAGTGGGAAAATGAAATGATTGCCAGGACTTAAGTAATTTTTAAATAACTGAATAGATTCAAAGATGAGGGAAACCTTAGAGGCTGAGGAAAGAATAATCAAAAGCTCAGAAGGAAAATAAATGAAGGTTAGCTTCAGGAAAGTATGTAGAGCATATTTGTGAGAATTAAGGTTTTACCTTGAGGAGAAATAGAAAAAGATTGCATAATAATGGCAAAGCTAGTGAGTTCTGCTTTCAGTTTATAAACTTTGAGAACCATTAGAAGATGTTGAGCAAGACAATGACTTGGTGAAAAGAGACCTAAAAACCAACCATACTTTTCTATTTCTTTTTCAACTTTTATTGTAGATTCTGGGGGTACAAGTGCAGGTTTGTTACAAAGGTATTGCATGATGCTGAGGTTTGGAATACAACTGAACTGTCACTCAAGAAGTGGGCATAGTAACTGACAGGTAGTTTTTTAATCCTTATCTCTCTCCCTACCTCTTCACTATGTATTCCCTAGTGTCTAGTGTTCCATCTTTATGTCCATGTGTGCCCAATGTTTAGTTCCCACTTACAAGTGAGAACACGCAGTATTTGTTTTGTTGTTGTTGTTATTCCTACATTAGTTCACTTAGGATAATGGCCTTCAACTGCATTCAGGTTGTTGCAAAGAACAAGATTCCTTTCTTTTTTATGGCTGCATAGTATTCCAAGGTGTGCATGTAGCACATTTTCTTTATTCAGTTCATTACTGATGGGAACCTGTGTGGGTTCTATGTTTTTGCTATTGCGAATAGTGTCTCTTTGGTGGAAAGATTTATTTTCCTTTGGGTATCCAGTAATGGGGTTGCTGTGTTGGATGATAGCTCAACTTTTACTTCTTTGAGCAATCTCCAAACTGCTCTCCACAGTGACTGAACTAATCTACATTTCAAACAGTGTGGAAGCATTAGCTTTTCTCTGCAGCCCCAACAAGACCTGCGATTTTTTGACTTTTTAGTGAAAGCCATTCTGAGAAGTGCTAGATGGTATCTTATTGTCGTTTTGATTTGCATTTCTCTGATGATTAGTGATGATGAGCATTTTCTTCATACGTTTGTAGGCTGTCTGTATGCCTTTCTGTGAGAAATGTCTGTTCTTGTACTTTGTCAGCTTATTTGTGTTTTGTTTGTTGATTTAAGTTCCTTGTAGACTCTGAGTATTAGGCTTTTGTCAGATGCATAGTTTGTGAATACTTTCTCTCAGACTGTAAGTGTCTATTTAGTCTGTTGATAGTTATCTTCCTGCACAGAAGCTCTTTAGTTTAATTAGGTCTCACTTGCCAATTTTTGTTTTCATTGCAATTGCTTGGAGGACTTAGCCATAAATTCTTTGCCAAGACTGATGTTGAGAAGGGTATTTCTTAGGTTTTCTTCTAAGATTTTTACAGTTTCAGGTCTTATATTTAAGTCTTTAATACAGTCTGAGTTGATTTTTGTATATGGTGATATGTAGGTATCTCGTTTTATCTTTCTGCATATGTATAGCCACTTATCTCAGCACCAGTTATTGAATAGGGAGTCCTTTTTCCATTGCTTATTTCTGTTGACTTTGTTGAATATCAGATGGCTGTAGAGGTGCAGTTTTATTTCTGGGTTCTCTATTATGTTCTGTTTGTCTATGTTTCTGTTTTTGTCCCAGCATCATGTTTTGCTTAGTGTAGCCTTGTAGAATAGTTTGATGTTGGATAATGTGATGCTTCTAGCTTTGTTCTTTTTGCTTAGGATTGTTTTGGCTACTCAGGCTCTTTTTCTGTTTCATATGAATTTTAGTATAGTTTTTTTTCTAAATCTGTGAAAAATGACATCGTGGTTTGATAGGAATGCATCTAATTTGTAAATTGCCTTGGGCACTATGGCTATTTGAACAATATTGATTCTTCCAACTTATGAGCATAAAATGCTCTTTTATTTATTGGTGTCATCTGTGGTTTCTTTCAGCAATGTTTTGCAGTTCTCCTTGTAGTAATATTTCAGTTACTTGGTTAGATATATTCCTAGGTCTTTTTTCTTTTTGTGGCTATTGCAAATGGGATTACATATTTGATGTGGCTTTCAGCTTGAACATTATTGGTGTACATAAATTCTACTACTTTTTGTACATTGATTTTGTATCCCAAAAATTTACTGAAGTTCTTTGTCAGTTGTAGGAGGTTTTGGTGAAGTGTTTGGGGTTTTCATGGTATAGAATATCATCAGCAAATAGAGATAGTTTGACTTTTTCTTCTCCTATTTGGATGTCATTTGTTTCTTTCTCTTACCTGATTGCTCTGGTTAGGACTTCCCAGTTGTTTACTCTTCTTCATTTTCTCCCAGGAATGCCAATGAACTATAGGTTTGGTCTCCTTATATAATCTCATATTTTTCAGAGATTTTATGTCTTCTTTTTCATTCTTTTTTCTTTCTTGTTATCTAACCGGGTCAATTTGAAGAACCAGTTTTTGAGCTCTGAGATTCTTTCTTCAGCTTGATCTGTTCTGTTGTTAATACTTCCAACTGTATTATAAAATTCCTGTAGTGAATTTTTCATTTCCAGAAGTTCAGTTTTGTTCTTTCTTAAAATATCTACATTATTTTTCAACTATCGGGTCATTTTATTGGCTTCCTTGGATTAGGTTTCAACTTTCTCCTTATCTTCTTGTGCTTCCTTGCCATCCAGATTCTGAATTCTAAGTCTGTCATTTTAGCCATTTCATTCTGGTTGGGATCCATTGCTGGGGAGCTATTGCAGTCATTTGGAAGTAATAATAACTCTGACTTTTTTAATTGCCCGAGTTGTTGTACTGATTCTTACTCATTCCAGAGGGCTGGTATTCCTTTATCTCTTTGAAGTTGCTGTCATTTGTATGGTTTTTTTTTTTTGTTTGTTTTTATGTTTTTTATTTCCCTTGAGGGTTTGACTGTTATTCCTGGAAGAAGAGAATATAGTTGAATGACTTTGTTTCTGTATGCTTTCCGAATATCAGGCATCTCTGCGGGAACTTAATTTGTGGCTAGATTCTTGCATTGTGTTTCATGGGTGATATGTACTGAAATGATTTTTGTTTGGTGGTATAATCTGGACTGCAATTCAGTAGATGGTGCTTAAGAGTAAGGGCTCACAGACTCTTCCAGACAAAAAATTGCTGTGCATTTTTTTTTTTTTTTGTATTTCAGCTTATTCTTATTTGCTTCAGTCCTCTGGGGTGGGGGAGACAGGGAGTGAGAGATATACCTACTTGCCAAGTCTATTTCTGGGCCTTGGGTGACCTCCCCCTCTAATCACTGTTGACACGCCTACATTTTCTTAGGCCCAAGGGGGCCCTGACAGGCTGTGCTACCCCCACTATTAAGGGGAGCCCAAGCTAAAGGTTAGGTTATCAGGAGACTGGCAGCTCTCTAAGGGCCCATTGGTCCTTTGTGCTTTGTGATATGTCTATGGGTGGTATATTGCCACCCATAGACATATCATAAAGAAGGTCCAGGGCAGAGGACCCCTGGGCATGGTAGAGTTGTTTTGGGTATGCAGCTGGTGTAGTGCCCACGGCTTGGGTATTTTTGCCCAGCAGATAGCTATGGGGACTGCCCAGCTTGTGCTCCTTTGACTAGGTCTCCTTCTGGTGGCTGCCCTGTAGCTGACTTGATCAGCTCATTTAGTCTCAAGGCTTCTGCACCCAGATTGCTGGGCTGTCAGATGTTTCAGGCAATGAATATCCTTAAGGCACAGGCTGTGGCTAACAGAAATGCCACACCCTTCCCTGACCGGCCCTGTGGCAGGGAGGCACACCCAACTCCTTTGCCAGAACACAAATCTGCATCTCACTCTTCTCAGTGTTCTGAGATTGGGGGTTCCTCCCCTGCTCAAGCCCTGGTCACAGATCTCAGCTTGATATTCTTCAGCTGTATGCCTGCACCCTGTGGGGCTGGGATTGGTTCCGTGGTTTTGTCCTTTAGCCCCTTGGGGTCAAGCACTGGTGGTACTAGGGCAGCTGTAGTGCTCTCAGGCTGCTGGCAAAGCACTCAGGGTGGGCGGTGGAAGCTGTGTTGTGTGCATGCTCTTATGGAAGCAGCCAGGTGGGGCCTTGAGAGTGTCCAGAGACAAAGGAGCATGCAGATCAGTTTGGCCCCAGTCTTGTGGGTAAGACAGCCCTGCTGTATCCCAGCCCAGCAGTCAGCAGGGTCTGGAGTGACTCAGAACAAGGTGGAGAGCCTGGGGACATGGGCCCTATGGTCACATTTTGCTGGAGTTGCCGCATGTGTAAAACCTGGGCTCCATGCAGGCTCAAGCTCTGCCTCTGCCTTCTCTGTGGCAGATTCCCCTGCCAATTAAAATGTCTATTGGGGACTGGGTGTGGTGGCTCACACCTGTAATCCCAGCACTTTGGGAGGCCAAGGTGGGAGGATCATGAGGTCAGGAGATTGAGACCATCCTGGCCAACATAGTGAAATCCCATCTCTATTAAAATACAAAAAATTAGCCAGGTGTGGTGGCACACGCCTGTAGTCCCAGCTACTGACAACTACTCAGAAGGCTGAGGCATGGGAATGGCTTGAACCTGGGCAGCAAAGGTTGCAGTGAGCCGAGATCTTGCCACTGCACTCCAGCTTG
>CAUYLG010043199.1:0-33252 GCA_963573385.1 Cacajao melanocephalus
GGACCCCTTCCTGACACCTTACACTAAAATTAACTCCAGATGGATTAAAGACTTAAACATAAGACCTAACATCATAAAAACCCTAGAAGAAAACCTAGGCAAAACCATTCAGGACATAGGCATAGGCAAGGACTTCATGACTAAAGCAACAAAAGCTAAAATAGACAAATGGGACCTAATTAAACTCCAGAGCTTCTCTACAGGAAAAGAAACAATCATTAGAGTGAACCAGCAACCAACAGTATGGGAAAAAAATTTTACAATCTACCTATTTGACAAAGGGCAAATATCCAGAACCTACAAAGTACTAAAACAGATTTACAAGAAAAAAACAAAAAGTAGGCAAAGGATACGAACAGATGCTTTTCAAAAGAAGACATATATGAGCCCAACAAACATGAAAAAATGCTGTTCATCACTGGTCATTAGAGAAATGCAAATCAATACCACATTCAGATACCATCTCACGCTAGTTATAATGGCGATCATTAAAAAATCTGGAGACAACAGATGCTGGAGAGGATGTGGAGAAATAGGAACACTTTACATTATTGGTGGGAGCGTAAATTAGTTCAATCATTGTGGAAGACAGTGTGGCAATTCCTCAAGGATCTAGAAATAGAAATTCCATTTAACTCAGCAATCCCATTACTGGGTATATATCCAAAGGATTATAAATCATTCTATTATAAAGACACACGCACACATATGTTCACTGTGGCACTGCTTATGATAGCAAAGACCTGGAACCAGACCAAATGCCCATTGATGATAGACTGGACAGGGAAAATGTGGCACATATACACCATGGAATACTATGCAGCCATAAAAAATGATGAGTCTGTGTTGTTTGTAGGAACATGGATAAATCTAGAAACTAGCATTCTCAGTAAACTGACACAAGAACAGAAAATCAAACACGGCATGTTCTCACTCATAGGCAGGTGTTGAACAATGAGAACACATGAACACAGGGAGGGGAGGATCACACACTGGGGTCTGTTGCAGGAGACTAGTGAAGGAACAGCATGGGGTGGGGAAACTGGAGAGAGATAACATGGGTAGAAATGCCAGATATAGGTGGCAGGGGGATGGAGGCAGCAAACCACCTTGCCATGTATGTACCTATACAACAATTCTGCATGATCTGCACATGTACCCCAGAACATAAAGTACAAAAAAATTTAAAAAAATTTAAAAATAGAGCCTGGAAGAAAAGTTAAGACACACAAGATCATGTCCCTGTTAGTTAGATCTCATCTGAGAGGGGTTCCTAAATGATAAAACTAAGAATATAACAGAGAGGGAGAAAAGGTAATAAAAGGAAATATTCTAAAACTGAGAATAATGTTTTTGAATTGAAAAGTCTAACTAAATGCATCTGCTAAAGTGTTTCCAAAGATGGTTACAATACCTCTTATCCCACATGACTGTTACACTGAGACTTTTTTACTCTTTTCATCAAACTGTACTTCCCCTACCCTTAAACTTGCATTTCTCCTGAGACTTGCTTTTACCAACAGAGTGTGGCAGCAGTAGCATTGGGTAGCTCCTGGGACTAGGCAGGATGAGGCATTGTACCTTCTGCTTAGCCTTCTTTGGGGAAGCCAGCTGTCATGCTGCAAGAAAGCTCAGGTTAGACAGTCAAATAAAGAACACCATCTGGAGAAAGCGGCCACGTGGAAGAACACCAAAGCAACAAAGATATGAATGAAGCTTTCTTGGTCCTTCCAGCCCACCGCAGCAGTCAGCTGAACATAGCTAAGTGAGTGATCCCAGTTAACCCCAATGTAGCAAAGCAATTGCTCTGCCAAGTTCAGCACTATTTCCTGGCCAAAAGAATCATAAGAAATAGTAACTTTCTATTGTTTTAAATCATTAGCTTTTTAGGTGGCAGGTTATAATGCTGCTAATATTTTTTAAATGCCCTTACTTGAACATATTCAGCATTTTTTCAGAACTCTGATGATAAAGATTCTACAAGGTTCCAGAAAGAAATAATAGTTATATATAAAGAAATGAGAATCTGAATGGTATCAGACTTTTTATTTGGGGCATTAGATATTATAATTCAGTTGAGCAATGCCTTTATACTACTGAGAAAAAACAATTATTTTGAATATATATTTCTATACCTGAGCAAAACATCAATCAGATACAAGTACAAAAAAGATACAATTTTGGCCATGAAAGTAATCAGAAAGTTTATCACAACCCACAGACTACCTCTGAAAATACTACTTCAGGATATACTACACTACAATGAAAAGGTAATTTCAAAAAGATATGAAATCCAATAAACAATGATACAAACTCAAAGATACAATAAAATCTCAAGTTGACAGCAATCAGCAAGTCTATACAACAACATCTTAGAACAGTCATAGCCTCCAACAAGAATATCTTCAAGGGCAAAAACATTCCTAATATATGATTAAATATCTAAATTATCTTTGTAAAAAATATACAATAATGCTCTAATGAGAGAGAGGAAGAGAATTAAAATTAAAGTATCTCCTTCCCTCTTTCTCCTAATTTGTTTTTGGTAATATTTTATTTGGATGATACAGACTTAGTAACATAAAAATACATGTCATATTTTCCAGAGACAATTTTTATTTTGTAACTCTCATATGGCTTGAAATTTTGTTATATATGTTGCTTCTACAAAATATTTTTATATATTGTCAAATATTTATAAATATTGCTGTAGAAAAAGTTTTTGTTATGGAGAAAATACTTTTTTAATTTAAAAAAGGATGTATGTGGAAATAAAGATATCTTTGGTTTAAGAAATTATTAATGATATTTTTATTTTGTGGTCTTACAGATTTTCTGTACTGAAACTAAGAATTATTTAAAAAGAAAACTTAGAGCTCTCAAAAATAATCAGAAAGTAAAAATTCATCAGGCAGATCATGTCAGAAAAATTGAAATGTTTTGTAATGGCCCATGTCTTCCATGCTTAACTCCTCAAAGCTCATATTATACCTTTGAGTATTAGGAGTTGACAGATCCATTTTTATATCAATTTTAGTTCTAGCTTTTAGTGTCTTAAAACCTGTATATCTAATGTATACTTAGAGCTCTTGACATATACTATCCAGAAGCTTTTACCCTGTTTAAATACAAAAAAAAGCTGAAACTAACATACTTTTTGTTCTCTGTAATTAATACTTTTAATTATAGAAAGAAGAGATGATGTAATTTTCCTATTTCTTTATTTTTATAAAGAATGATTTATGATAGTATTTGAGCCTTAAAATTTTGCCAGAGTCAAGAGCCAGCAGAGATAATGATATTAAGGTAACTGACTGGAGAATAGTTTAGTTGCCTCTTAACATCACCCATCTGGACATGAAGGTTGTAGAAATCCTGCAGGAACTAAAATGATCTTTGGTTGAGGTACAGGAAATAAACCAATGCAAAAATTTTTAAGTCAAAGTGGTTTGAAGGAAATCATGACACAGGACAGAAGACAAAGGAGGTGCATGGTGAATTATTTAATTCTGTCATACTGGTTTTGGAGACCAACTGGGACTGGACCCAAAAACATTTTACCAAAGCATCTGGTAAAGTACTTGAATTAAAATGAACCAAAATCCAGGGGAAAAAATGTGTTTTTGATTCACTCTTTCCAAATATCCAAGTAACACCAATTCTAATAAAAGTTGTTTGTTCCTTCCTGGTTGGAGGTCAATAGGGCAAATCATGTTGGTTACCTTGAAATAAAAACAGCTCCTCTGTTATAAACCTAGATTTGTAAAGCCCAGAACTATACATCTGGGTATAAGTGGTACCAAAATGCAGGCTTGGACTCCAACTTTGATTCTGGAAAACTGACTCCAAAGGGCAGATAAAGAAAGGCCATGAAATCACTGTCAGAATCCAATGCCCTCATTCCTGGTGGATAGTGCCATCGCAAAAGAAAGACCTTTAATCAAGCCCTGGCACCTTTCGCTCTAGGGGATGGGACTTATCAAGATGAACAAAGAGTGCCCAGAAAGATCTGGAAAATAAATCGAAAAAGAAAAGGGGAAAATGAAAGAATGGAAAGAGAAAAGACAGAAGAGAAAGAGAAGCGACAGAAAGGAAAAGGGAAGAGGGAGGGAGGACCGGAAGGGGAAGAAAAGAAATGCACCTGTCATGTAAAGTAAGCCCAGGGCGAGCTCAGGATGGGAGCAGCACTGTGCCCTCTCTCCCACCTTCCTGCAAGTACTGTGTTCTCACACGGGCAAGAGGCTCCCTGTTCTGGATTCTGAGTATTCCAGAGCCCTGTACTGCTCCTCCTTCAGCTATGCTCCAGGACTACAGGAGACAGAACCAAGTGGATGTGGCTGTTGTCCTCACTTCTAGATCTCATTCTGTGTCCTTTAGACCCTGTAACTGCCTACACTAATGGCTCCAGGATGCCCTGCATCCTAGTCTACATGGGCCTCTTCCCTGTACCATCTTCCAGAAGGTGGTCTGTACCTCTGATGTTTGTACTTCTAGGCCTGAGAGGTGGCCCAAAAACAGTCACTTCTAGTAGGTCACTGTATTATAGCTGGAATTTGGATAAGGAGTAGGTTGTTCACATGTGTGTATATAAAGCCCTTCAATGTTGGATGGAGCTGGGGAGGGGAAGAGAAAGGGAGACAGGAGGTGGCAGTCAGGAGCAGCCTCTCCTGTCACATTTGGCATAGAACTTCTTAAATTCCAAAATTCTGAATTGAAATCTGACATCCCAGGTTGTTGTAAAGGAATATTTGTCAAAGTAAAAGGAATAGAAATGATTCACTTATGTTGCTAATTTAATTTGAAACTATTAAATATTTAAATATATGATATGTGGTTCTCCAGCTGCACTCTTGCTCCAGGCCTGCAAAGCTCATAAAATAAGAGCAGGACAGACAGACTGGATGTGTATCTACATGAAAGAGAACTTCTGAAAAAAAGAAAACCTCATTAGAACTTCTATGTAACATAGTATAGTTAAGAAGATCTATAATATACCTTGAAACATAAAATAAATGTGACTATTTTAAGTGTTAGAGAAAGATGCTTTTACATACAGTTACCTGATTTAGTAAGTTACTAAGTGTGGCAGATTGTGGTTTCCAAAAATGGCCACAACAATTCTTTTCATCCCATATGTTCTTCCAGAGCCTTGCTGTTCCCTGATCAAGAAGTAAAGCCTATGTCTCCTTTCTTGAACCCGAGTAAGCTTTTGTGGTTTCTTTAATTAATAGTTTACACCAAAAGCATCACCATGTGATTTTTGAACATAAGTAATAAAAGACAGTACAACTTCCTCCTAGCTCCCTTTCAGGTCACTTGCTTTTCGAACCCAGTCACCATGCTATGAGGAACCCAAGAATATACATGGAGCAACAAGGCATAGGCATTCCTGCCCACATTTTTAGCTGAAACCTTAGCCAACAGCACCTACCATACGCGTGAGTAAACAAGCCTTCCCAATATCCCGGCCTGCACACATCCACCCTGGTTTATATCACATGAAACAGAGATGTGCAGTCCCCTCCAACCCTGCACAAATCATTGATCATGAGTTAAATAATGGACGGTTGTTTTAAGCCACTAAGTTTGGGATGCCATTTATCTATTATTTAGCAATAGATAAATGGAATCTTAAGTGTAAAATAATTTTATTAAAAAATGTGTTATTATGTAATACATGTCTCATGTTTTTAAAATGAACTTCAAAAAGGGATAGGCAACTTAAGCAAAAATTGAATTATAGCTTTTTTTACATGCACAGGAGGCATAATTCTATTTAATAATTTTAATGTTTGAATGTAGTTAAAACTAACTAAGGTGGGGCGCAGTGGCTCACGCCTGTAATCCCAACACCTTGGGAGGCTGAGGTGGGCAGATCACTTGAGGTCAGAAGTTCGAAACTAGCCTGGCCAACATGGTGAAACCCTGTCTCAACCAAAAATAGAAAAAAAATTAACCAGGTGTGGTGGTGGCATGTGCCTGTAATCCCTGCTACTCAGGAGGCTCAGGCAGAATTGCATAAACCTGGGAGGTGGAGGTTTCAGTGAACCAGGATCACACCACTGCACTCTAGCCTGGACAACAGAAAGAGACTCCATCTCAAAAAAAAGAAAAAAAAAATTAAGTACCACCTCACAACCACTAATATGACTATTAAAAAAATAATAAAAATTTAAAAACAGGAAATAATAAGTGTCAACCAGAATGTGGGGAAATTGATATCCTTGTGCATTGTTGGTGGATAAGGTTTGGCTGCTACAGAAAACAGTACAGTGGTTGCTCAATAATTCAAAGACAGAATTACCATATGATCTACCAATCCCATTTCTGAGTATATACCCAAAAGAAAGCAGAGTCTCAAACAGATACCCAAGTTCATAACAGCATTATTTACAATAGCCAAAAGATGGAAGCAACCCAAGTGTCCATCGACAGATGAATGGATAAGCAAAATGTGGAATATACACACAATGGAGTATTAGTCAGTCTTAAAAAGGAAACCCTGCCACATGCTACAACACAGGTAAACCCAGATGACATTATGCTAAATGAAATAAACTGGTCACAAAAAGACAAATTCTATATAATTTCATTTATATCAAGTGTCTAGAGTATTCAATTCATCATGACAGAAAGTAGCATAGTGGTTCCCGGAAGCTGAGGGCAGGGGAAATAAGGAGTAGTTGTTTAATGGATCTAGAGCTTCAGTTTTACAAGATAAAGAGAGTTCTGGAGATTGGTGGCACAACACTTTGTGTACTAACATTGCTAAACTGTGTGTTTAAAATTCTAAATTTTATGCTGTGTATATTTTACTACAACTGAATGTTTTTTAATTAATCAAAAGTTTTCTATCTCAATGATTCCAGAGTTCACCCTACTCTTAGTCATTCTCATATCATATAGTCATAGCTAATATTTATTATTCAATGAAATCACCAGATTTCCTTCTAAATTTGCAGAAGCAAAATGGCTCATGATATTTAATAATATTTAGGCCAGCAAACAGTTTGGGAATCAGACACTTATCTTGTTGGTTCATTAATAATAATAATAATGCATTCTAGAGCCAATATGTAGTGATACACAGCATCTTTTTTAAGGCTGATCATCAGGGTCTTGGTCAGTGTTTATTTCTATCAAAGTTCACACCTTGTGGTCTATAATTCATTCATGTTTTATATTTCAAGTTTGAAATATATACAAACTATCAGACTCTCATGCAGTTATATTTCTAGAGGTGATTTCATTGATGTTTATGGTAGAGAATTACAATTTACAAAAATGTAAAACCTGCTTTATTTGCCCTGTGTAGCAAGTAGTTCCGCTTTCTCATTTTACATTGCTGAACAAGTTGAAACTATTTTGCAGTTACTTTGGTTTGTTATTAATTTCAAAAAACTATATATTCTATCAGTATTTCTATGGGGATTTGTAATTGTAATTTCAGAAGCCACATACATGCCCAATAGGTGGATATTTTTTAAAGATACCCAAAAGCAGAGTTGAAGTTTGAAGAAAAAAGAGAAAAATTACAATAAAAACAAAAAATAGTAAATTGTTTATTAAAATGAAAAAAATCACATAAGAAATTATAATGAAAACTAATTTTATAATTTAAATTGCTCCCTAATGCCTTCTATTTATTTATGTTGAAAGGGAAAGCCACTCATAACAGAGATACTTTTGCAATGACAGTGCTGAGTACGTGTTTTGACCTTAGTAATTCATAATTGCTTTGCTTTCTACCTTAATACTTGGGTATCACACACAGAAAAATGAAGAAGAGAAAAAAAAGAAAGGAATTTCCACTCAACATTCCGCAATTTTAGATTTTTCTATTAGGAATAATTTCAGAATTTTGTCAAGCAATTTTAAAATAATAATACTTTTTGTGGTTTATAATACCATAATCCATGTGCTTCAGTCTCAGTGCAGTATTTTGGCCAAAAGTATACAGTCCTTGCAAACAAATTTAATTTCAAAATAAATGAAGCCCTTTTCTTGTATGTCCTGAACACTATGATAAAGACACATGAGTCTCAGCAATTCATAAAACCCTCTTTTTTCCTCCTCTACCCATCGCTATCACATGACATGTCTGTTCCTGGACCTTTCTCAAATCTCCAAAAAATTTCCTCTACCTTCAACCCATATGACTTTTTCTATTATTTTTCCACTTACTTTCCCTATTCTAGCCCCTCATTATATAAATTGACATTACATATAAATGGGACATAAAATATATATTGACACTAAATCATTCTCTCTCATCCTACTACTATTCCAGTGTGTCTCTCTGCCTGTTATTCTAGTCTTTCTCTTCAAAGTCAAGTGAAATGGAAAGACACTTTTTTAAAGGGAAAACACAATGATTGAACAAACCTGAAATTCTCTTTTGCAGACAGGTGGTAAGTATGAGAGAGAAACTAAAAATCTTCATACACCCACAATTTTTAGTTCGTTGCATTCTAATGGCTACAAAATTTACTGCCCTTTCAGTGAAAGTATAAAGCTGTTCACAGAGAGTATCTAAACTTAAAATCCTGAAACCATCCTTCCATTAAGACCATAATTTTAAATAACATCAGCAGCAAGCGCTTAATAAATTGATGGTTCTCCTCACTTCCTTTTAAGTACCTCAGAGAATTTAAAACCTAGAAGAGAGAGTTAGTTCAACTGTTTTTGCTCTACACATTTTTGCTTTGGAGAGTTGTAGTGTTTTGGGTTAAAATTTTGACCCTCAGCACTGTGAAATTCCCTCCCACGATGTGAGTCCCAAGAAACATCTGGAGTCTTCTGCAATGAATCTCTAAATTTTCATTTCCCTATGCCATACACATACAGGTTGCACATTATGATTTAATCAGCTATCTAGAAAAATAGGCTCTTAGAATTCTAACACACTGGAACCAGTTGCGGTGTTTTTAAAATAACAGCGGGACCACACTTACATCCTAAGACAGCACTCACTCAAGAGTTCTTTATATCTCTTTTACAGTTCCTCTCTTCATACAAAGTAAACTTTTCTTCCTTTGGTCAAAAGGACATAGCTATCTAAATGAAAGCACAGCTCTCTTGTGTCTCATGAATCACTAAGTGACTTGGTTCAACATTAGGTCACTGTGGAACACAGACTGTAACAGAAACACATAAAAGCTCTAAAAGGGGAGGGGAGAGATGCTATTCTGGAATATCGTTGCCAGAGTAACATAAACCTTGTGTGTTTTCACAAGGAAATGAGTCACTTGTTTCTGTTGGCTAAAACTCTGTTTTCTTTAATTTCATATTTTAGCTGTCTAATATATGCTGAAAGAGCCCAGGGTTTCCAGTCTTCAGACAGAGATAACTTGCTAATTAAAAGCTCAACAGAGGGTTTTGCATGGTAATTAAACAGAACTGGATAAAAGAAACACTCAAGCAAACAGGAGCACACAGCAAATGCAAGGGTGAGAGCACTCAAACCACAATCAGTCCTCCAAGAGAGGGCCTGGGGAGGGGGAACTCTACACATTGAGATAATTCAGAAGACAACAACAACTACAAATAACATTCACTGGACCCAATTCGCTAAGACAAAATTGTAATATACTCAGACAAAATCAGGATACTTTGCCTGGAATCATTCAGTTATTTTCACATTTTCTTTTTTTTTTTTTTTTTTTTAATGATTTAGCATTAGAAAGACTTACCGCAGGAACTGCACATGCAGAGGCTCTCTGAGTTTGACCGGTGACAAACTAGTGATGCAGGCTGGCTATGGGACAACAGGGAGTGATGAGGACTATGGCATTCAGTCAAAACGTTTAAAATGCTATGCGTTGCATAATGTATTTAGTATTTTATCTGTGAGTCAGATTCATCCTATAGGGTACTAGGTTGGGACTTCTATTCTTGAGCAGCAAGAAACACATGCTTCTTCATTTTTATTTGAAGACTGACTTTTAAATATATCCACTGATAAAAATGTCAATATTCATTCACTATGAATATATATGTATAATTATCTTCCAGTTCCTCCTTTGCTTTTATGTCCCAAAGCATATAGCCATTTGGTACTACTCTAGGTATATTTTTTCTCCCTGTTTGTCTTGATACTTCTCTGAGCAAAGAGTCATTACTACCTACCTTGAACAGATTAGAGCCTCTTCTCTCACACCCCAGAAACCTATCCTCAACTGCCCACTTTACTGGAACTGTTGACCTAATAATCACCTGCCCTAATGGACTTTCCAGCCCTGATTCCCTTGGGCCTCCCTACTCTGTTAGTCCTTACTAGGGCCACTCCTTGTAATACTCTCCTTCCGCAGTTTCCCCCTTAACTAAACTATGTTAATTCTTCTCTTTACCCTTCAGTTCTCTGTTGACTTCCATACTTAAATTATCCAAGTCTGATCTCTCTCCCTAACTACCTTCTGAACATTTTTACTGATACCCAGTGTTTCACTCCAATATTTTAAAAATCACACTCTTCGTTTTCCTCCTCTGAACCAGCATCTCTTCCTGACTTTATTATGTCTGTCAATGGTACTATCATTCTTTCCGCAAAACAGTCTCAAACCAAGAAACTGTCTTTGATTCTTCCCTTTCCTTTCTTTCTTCACACACGAGATTAGTTGTGAAGCCTGTTTGCTCTTGTGAAGTAATCTATTCTGTATCTAAGCCTTCTTTTTGATCTCATAGCCACACCCTTGACCAGAGCTTTAGTTATCACTTCATGCCTAATGTATTCCAACACTTTCCTAATCAGTCTCTGCCTGCAATCTTAGTGCTGCAATCCATCCTGCTCACTGCAGCCAGATATGCTGTATTTTAAAACTCTGCTGTCATGGCTCACCCCTGTTCAAAGCCTCCATTGGCATCCTGTGCCTGTAAGAAGTTCAGACATGGCAGTGTAGTGTTCAAGTTCTCCAGGAGGGTACCCCTGCTTACACTCTTACTTTATTTTCCCCAGCTCCCACCTGAAGTCCTTCTCCTTCTGCACTGTTTCACTTATTGTCCTTCAGGCTTCCCACCACCCAAATGATTCCCCCTGTCCTAGAAAAAAAAGTTTCTCATTTTACTCTTACCCACTTTCTTGGCTCACCTCACTGACCATCTCCTCCCAGAAGCCTTTCCTGACCATATAGGCACTTTCTGCCATATATCAGCTTATATTTATCAAAGTCTTCATGAGTTTGGGTCTTGTGCTCTTCAAGAATTCTTAGCCTTCTAAACACAAGAAGTCTTGTTCAGGTATACTATAGTCACAACGATATAGTTGCAATAGCTTTTCTATAATAATTTTTTGAATAAAGATGGTAATTTTCTTCATACTGTCATCTCTAGCTATAAGTTGTACATTGAATTGAATATACATTTTAATGAGTTTTCAAGATTTTTATTACTTCTTTTAGAGATATTATTTGTTCATTTTTCATGCATGTCTGAAAGATTTAAGAATATTAATGAAATGTCTTATCAATTTGTATCATAACTTCATTCAAATCCTTATTTAGCATCCATGTTCTTTCTTTTCTCCTTAGAAACATTTTCTTTTCAGCCATTTTTTTCTCCTACATTTGTATTTACATCATATATACTTCATCAATTCTCATTTTCATCTTTTTTTAAACGTGTTATTCAGTTTTTAGAATTCTAACTCATAATGCATGTTTATAGTCTCCCATTTTTCAATTGACTAGGATAGTTTCTAATAATAGAATTGCTGGATCTATGTGTGTATGAATTTGTAATTTTGACAGATACTATCAAATACCTATTTATAATAGAATGGACTATTTTACTCCCACAAAGATGATGTCTAAGAGTGCCCGTTTCTGCAAAGTGGGATTAATACAATACATTATCAAACTTATAGAGTTTTGTCAGTTTCATAGGTGAAAAATTAAGGGTAGTTTTTTAACAATCACTTCTGTTGCAGTATAATTTATATAATAAAATTTGTTTTAAGTATACGATTTTTTGAGTTTTGACAAACATATGATGGTATTAGTATAATCACAACCACAAATATGATATAGAACATGTATAGAACATCACACCCAAAATCCTTCATGACCCCTTACAGCAAATTTCCCAACCCCATCCCTAGACTCTGACAACCACTAATTTGCTTTTAGTCACCATGGTTTTGCCTTTTCTAGTACTTCATGAGAAAGTATGCACTCTTTTCTGTATAGCTCTTCCTTTTAATATTTTTGAGCATCATCTGTGCTGATGTGCGTACCAATCTTTCATTCTTTTCTGTTGTAGCACAGTATCCATCTTAAGAATAAATTAAAATTTGTTTATTCACTTACCAGTTAATAGACATATTGGTTATTTTCAGTTTGAGGCTATTATGAATAAAACCACCATGAATAATTAAGTGTAAGCGTTCCACGTGGACAGGTCTATGCAAACTTGCCCCCCAAAGCCCGAGGAAGCTGAGAGGCCAAAGAGACTAACAAATCCAGTTTCTTGAAAAGAAATATTTAATAGGGACTTATGAACAGAAGTGATGCCTCAGGTGGCTGTGAGATAGTGGATACCCACACGTGCCCTTTGGAAAATATCCTTTCCATAGCAAGCTTCTAGGGCAAAACATGTGCAGTTGGTCACATCTCAGATTTTCTTGCCAAAACTCATGACCACTGGAGAGGTTGGCTAAGCATCTTTATGAGGGGTTATTTATGCTACAGGCATTGTTTTAAGACCTTGCTGCCAAACACCTTGGTATGCAGCAAACATTGGTCATCACGGCAGTTTTACTTGAAGATGGTGTCACTCTTGCCCTACAACAGGCTGTTTTCTATAGTAAGCATTTGTGTGAAAATATGTTTTCAAAACAAATTTTTTAATTAAAAAAAAAAAAAGCAGGCCAAGTATAGTGGCTCACACCTGTAATCCTGTTTGGGAGGCTGAGATGGGCAGATTGCTTAAGTTCAAGAGTTCAAGACCAGCCTGGGCAACGTGGCTAAACCCCATCTCCACAAAAAATACAAAAATTAGCTACTCACGGTAGCGTCGTCCGCCTATAATCCCAGCTACTCAGGAGGCTGAGGTGGGGAATTGCTTCAGCCCAGGAGGTTAAGGCTGCAGTGAGTCATTACGGCACCACTGCACTCCAGTCTGAGCGACAGACCAAGACCTTGTCTCACAAAAAAAGAAAAACATTTTTTTTTTTAAAAAGAAAATGTTTTCATTTCTCTTGGATGAATCACTAGAAATGGTATTGCTGAGTTGTATGCTGTGTATTTTTAACATTATAAGAAACTTCTAAATTGTTTTCTAAAATTGCTGTGACATTTTTATTCCCATCAGCAATATATGAGAATTCCATTTGCATCATACCTTTGCCGATACAGAGTATTGTCGGTTTTCAACTATAGTCACATTCGTGGGTATGTAACGGTAATTGAGGTTTTAATTTGCTTTTTCTTCAGACTAATGATATTGAGCATCCTTTCATGTGCTTATTTGCCATTTATGTATCTTCTTTGGTGAGTGTCTATTTAAATATTTATTAGTTTAATTATTGAGTTTAAGTGTTCTTATATCTTCCAGTTAAGTTCCATTTTAGAATCATATTTTACAAATATTTTCTTCCAGACTATGGCTTGCCTTCCATTTTCATAATAGAGTCTTTTGAAAAGCAAAAGATTCTAATTTTGTATTTTAATGAAATCCAGCATTACAACTTACTATAGTTTGTGTTTTTGGTGTTCTATCTAGCACATCTTTGCTAACCTAGGTCACAAAGATTTCTACACATGCTTTCTTCTAAAAGTTTCATAGTTTCACTTTTATAATTCTATAATCCATTTTGAGTTAATGTTTATGTATAATGTGAAGGACTTATGAATACCTATTTGTTGACAAGACCATACTTACCCAATTGAATTACTTTGAAACTTTTGTCAAAAATTACATAATCATATGTGTTTATGTCTATTTCTGAGCTTTCTATTCTGTCCATTAATCTACATGTCTACCTTGACGTCAGTACTGCACTGTACTAGTGACTTTATAATTAGTCTGAAACTCACATTGCGGAAGTCTTACAATTATGTTATTTTTCAAAATCATTTTGGGTATCTGGGTCCTTTTTATTTCCATGTATATTTTAGAATCAACTTGCCAATTGCATAAATAGTGCCGAAATATTGATTGGCATCATAATGAAATTACAGATTAGAGAAAAACTGACATTTTAAGTCTTCTAATCTGTAAACATGACCTTTCTCTTCATTTATTTAGGCCTGTTTTCATTTCTCTCAGCAATGTTTTAGACAATTCATTGTATAAATCTTTAATATTTTAAAAAACTTAATCCCAAATATTTCAGATGTTCTTATATTTCTATTTCCATTTCCAAATATTTGTTAATAGCATAGAAATACATTGGATTTTTGTATATGACCTTATATCCTGAATCTTTGATAAATTATTTTTCTACATATATAATCATGTTATCTGGAAACATAATTTTAATTCTTTCTCTCTCTCCCTCTTTGTCTTTATCATATTGCTCTAGCTAATATCTTCAGTACAATATTGAGAAAAAAAAATGAGTTCCTTTGCCCTCTTCCAATCTGAGAGAGAAAGCTTTGGTATTACATCATTAATTGTGATTGAAAATGTAGGGTTTTTTTGTGGACAGATAGCCTTTATTATACTGAGAAAGTTCCGCTCCTTAGTTTGCTGAGTTTTTTTCGTGAATGAACATTGAATATTTCCTGTCTTTTGTGGATCTATTGAGATAATGATGCATTTTTTCTTTTATCATGTATTGATATGGTGAACTGCATGGATTTTCAAATGTTAAAACAACTTTACATTCCAGTGATGAACTCTACCTAGTCATGTTGTATTACCCTTTTTATTGCTAGAGGTGATTCACCAAAATTTTGTGAAAGATTATTGCTTCTATGTCTGAAGATTATTGATCAGTAGTTTGATTTTCCTGTCTTTCATGAGTTTGACTTTTATTGGTTGGTATTGGTATAACTTTGACCTCATTTTGGGGAAGTATTCTTTCCTAATTTGTTTTCTTCCCTAGTTTCTTAAGCTATACACTAGGATCAATGATTTAAGACTGTGCCTCTTTTTTAAAATAAGCACTTACTGATATAAATTTTTTGCTTATAAGCTGCATCTTACAGATTTTATTGTCTTTCCACTGTCACTCAGCTTAAAATATTTTCTAATTCACCATCGTGATTTATTTGAACTATGGATTATTTAGAAGTGTGCTGACTAATTTTTAAATATTAGACTTTCCAGATATCTTTCTGTTACCAGTTCTAACTTAATCTTGTTTTACGTAGAGACAATAGTTTTCAGGATTTTAATCCTTCTATATTTATTAAGACTTGCTTTTCAATCCAGAATATGGGGTCTATCTTGATAAGTGTTCTGTCTGTGTTTATTTGAGAAGAATGTATATTTGTTGTTGTTGGATGCAGTATTCTACAAATGTCAGTTAGGTCAAGTTGGCTGCTATTGTTTGAGTAGTCTATATCATTATCCGATTTTCTGTCTGCTAGTTCTATCAATTACTGAAAACTGAAAAAGCAATGTTAAATCTCTGCCTATAATTGTGGGTTTATCTGTATTTCTCCTTTAAGTTCTATCAGTTTTTGTTTTGTGTATTTTGAAGCTCTGTTATAAGGTACATGCACAATTAGAAGTGTATGTCCTCTTGATGATATGACCTTTTTAAAGAAACGTTCCTCTTTCCCTGTTATTTTTTGTGCTAAAATCTATTCTGTTTGATATTAATAGAGCCACTCTAGTTTTTTATTTAATGTGTTTGCATCGTATAAGTTTTTCTTTTTTTACTTTTAACCTATGTCTTTACATTTTGTATTGGTTTCTTGTAAACAGTATCATTGGATTCTGCATTTTTATACAATCTGACAATCTGCATTTTAATTGAGGTATTTAGACTATTTACACTTAATGTGAATAACAACTTAGTTGAGTTTAAATCTACCATATTTCTACTTGTTCCTTTTTTTCTCTTTTCTTAACTTCTTTTAGGTTAAATGAGCTTTTTTTAAGATCCCATTTTATATTAACTATTGACTTAATAGCCATATCTCTGTTTCATTCTTTCAGTAATTGCCTCAGGGCTTGCAATCTGCTTCTTTAGCTTATCACAGTCTACTTTTAAACACTATTATACCCTTAATAAATATAAGAACCTTATAACAGTATACTCCTATTTCCTCTCTCCTGTCCTTTGTGCTACTTTTGTTATGCTTTTATGTTACTACCATATGTGCTATACCCTCTACAATATATTGTTAGTATTTTTGACTAAAATAGATAATTAACGTTTGAAGAGATTTTAAAAGTAACAAAACTATGCCTGTTACATTACCCATATTATTTTGATTTATGGTGTTCTTCATTCATTTGCATACATCCAAATTTCCCTCTTCCCTGAAGAACTTTTTAAAATATTTCTCGAAGTCCAGGTCTGCTAATGATGAATTCTTCCATCTTTTTTATCTCTGTCTTTGTCTACTTTTCATTTTGACTGGTTAAAAAACTCCGGGTTGACAGATTTATTTTCTTTTAGTATTTTAAAGATATCTCTCTCCAGTTTTCTGCCTGTATAGCATCTGATAAGAATTCTCCTATCATTTCTAACCTTTTTTCTCTGTTTATAATGTGTCTGTATTCCCTGTCTGCTTTTAACATTTTTTTAGTGGTTTTCAACAATTTGATTATGATGTTCTTTGTTCTGGGTTTTTTGAATATTTAATCTGCTCAATTCATTGAGCTTCTTTGATTTATGGGTTTATGGTTTTCATCAAGTTTGGAAAATTTTTGATCAGTATTTCTTCAGTAATTTTTCTGTCCCTACCACCTTTGTTGGGACTCCAGTTAAATGCATATTAGATCACCTGATAGTTTCCTATAGGTCACTGCTGCTCTGGGTTTTTTAGTACTTTTTTTCTCTAAGTGCTCCACAGATTCTATTGCTGTATCTTCAATTCTGCAGATGCTCATTTGCTATTAACCCTATCCTGTACATTTTTCATTTCAGACACTGAATTTCATGTGAAAGCTTTACCCAAGCACTATTTATTTTTTTAATGTCTTCCATTTCTCTCCTTATGATGTTTTCTTAAACATGTGAAACATATTTATAACAGTTATTAATACCATTTCTGTCCATGTGTGTAAAGATTGATTTTTTTTCCTGGTTACGGATCACAAGTTTTGTATGTATGCATGTCTGATAGTTTTGGGGAGGGTTATGATACGTTGTTTGTTGCTGGATTTCTAGTATTCCTTAAAATAATGTTGAATGTTGTTTTTATGTACAGTTCAGTAATTTGAAATCATTTGGATCATTTCAAGGCTTGATTTTAAACTGTGTTAGGATAGGTCCAGCTGGACTTGAGTCTAGGATCAACTTTGCTCTACTACTTAGGATTCTACTTAATGCCCATGTATTAGGTCTTTCCACTTGAGCTGATGTGAACACAAACTATTACCAGCCCCATGTGAGATCCTGGAATCTGTCTGTCCACTGATTTCCAGTGGTTTTTAACCCAGCCTGCAGTAATTTTTGCTCATTCATCTGTAGAGTAGCAATCAGCAAAATATTCAGAGGACTCTTCTTCATCCCTGAGAGATTTCTCCTAGAGCCAATCCCTCCATTCTAGCGTACTCCACAATTGCTAGCCCTTGTCCTTCCTGAACTCGCATCTCTGTCTCCTTCTGACCATAAGCTAACCTAGCTTTGTTGAATTTCCTCTTCCCACGCTGCAGCCTGGAAATTGTCCAGGCACAAGAAGCTAGTGCAATTATACAGGTCTTTATTTTTCTTTCTGTTATTCTTTCATTGTTTTTGCTTTTTCATTTTTCTCAGGGAGCTCACACCTGGGTTGCTTGTTGTCCAAAGATGGACAACTATTGTCTCATATTTTGTCTAGTTTCCGACTTTGTTAAGCAAAAGATTAAAGCTATTCTCTCTTCCTCAGTCTTGACCAGAATCAGAAATTCTTGTGAGTTTTAATATGAATTTCTCTTATGATAAATGAGGTTGAGTATCTCTTCGTGTGTTTAAGAAGAGGCTTTAATATTTCTGCCTTTCTCTGTGAATATATTCACATCCTTCATCCATTTTTATTGTGTTTGGTTCTTTCATCATTTTCAATAGCATCATTTAGCTTCACTGATTCTTTATAGTTCCAAAAATAGTTTTTATTATCCTTTGATATTTCAATAGCTTTTCCTAAAATAATTTTCAATGCTGTTCTACTGTGTCTTAAAGATTCTTTATCCCATTTTCTTATCTGCGTATTTTTATACTTCCAGTGTAAACATCAGTTAAACAAGCATTTCTTAAGTATCTAAGGCTCACATATAACTATTCTAAACTAAAGGAGGAACAAATCAAGCAAAAGACATATTTTATGATCTTAAAGAGTTTATGATATAGATGTGGAGAGAGAAAAATATATGTATGTGTATCTTTTAAGTTGGGGGTCAGGGGAGGGAGACAAAGCCAAAATTATAAAATGAGCTAGGAAAGTCATAAAATTATTCTCAGAATAGATGAATCTTGAGAAAAACTTTGAGCAACGTGATAAAATCTAAACATTTTTGATGAGGCAGGCTTTCTGGGGTCAACTGAAAAATGAGAAGAGGAAAGAGAAGTGGAATGAGGGGGAAATAAGTCAGGGAGGTAGGCTTTGTGGTGTGGCAGTCTCCTCTTAGACCCCACTTATATCTTGTCCATTAGAAGAAAATGAGGGTTCTGAGAAACAGAAGTCCAAATTCACAGAAGCCTGGGAAAACTGGTTTCAGAGATCTAGGAAAACACAGCACTGCCATATAAATAGTCAAGGACTAGATTTCCTCATTTAACAATGTATTAATATTTTTATGGATATTGATGCAGTTATAGGGTTCTATTGGTGAGTTCAATGCTGTCTCGTTTAACTTAGGGAGCATGAGGAAATGAGGTTTAATTGCAATTCTACATTTGTATAAAATTCTGGTCCTTCTTACTAGTGATCGCTAGGCTCCCCACCCACAGAGGGATTGACCAATCTCCATTTCCCACCCCATACTTGTCAGCATTCTCCTGACCTCCTGGCCACATGGAACCAGATATTGTCTCCTAAGGTGGATCCAGGAAGACCTGGAGAGGGGGTTCATGCCAAGTCAGACTAAATGCTTGCATGCTGATCCTTCACTGTATTGGTAACAGAAACCTCTTAATCTCATTTTCTGACCTCTGTGGCTTGCCTTGTAAGCCCTCTGTGGCTACCCAATGATGGGCACTGTCTCTCATTTGTGTTTTCTTGATCCTAACTTCTTTATGAATCCACTTGTTTCCACTAGTGGCTCAAATCCCTAAAATCTTATTAGTAGGAATGAAAATCATATCACCTCCTGAGGCTCATCAAGTCACTCATGAATTGACCAAAGCCCTGAGGTTTTTAATAGTTCAAAATAGGGGGTTGATGCAATAGATAAATGTGTGTTGGATCAAAAGGGTGAAGAATGGGAAATACCAATGATAGAAATCCACAAGAAAACTTGTAAATTGACAAAGGCAATTACAGAATGAAAAGTTGATCAAACTTACAAAAACAAGAAGAAATACGAGCACAACAAATTATACTGTAAGATTAAAATGGATGGAATAAAATCAAGTATACCAATTATAATGTGGAATGTGACCAGGTTTTCCTATTTAAAGACAGATATTGTTACTTTGGTATTTAAAAATAAAAGTCTGAGCTATACGTCATTTATCAGAAACACATTGTAATAAAAAATATTTTAAAGAACTGAAAACAAAAAGGAGGACAAAATGCTACTAGACAATCACAAACAAAGATAGATGGCAGAAAGCCAGGCACGGTGGCTTATGCCAATAATTCCAGCACTTTGGGAGACCAAGGCAGGTGGATCACCTCAGGTCAGGAGTTCAAGACCAACTTGGCCAACATGGTGAAACCCTGTTTCTACTAAAAACACAAAAATTAGCGAGGCATGGTGGTGCATGCCTGTAATCCCAGCTACTAGGGAGGCTGAAGCAGGAGAATTGCTTGTACCCAGGCAGCAGAGGTGGCAGTGAGCCGAGATAGCCCCACTGCACTCCAGCCTGAGTGACAAAGTGAGACTCTGTCTCAAAAAAAAAAAACAAGAATTAACAGCCAAAGAAATATTAATTTTATATAAGTTACATTTAAGATTCAAAGCACTAAGCAGGATAAAGACAGAATATGATGACAAAAGTTGCAAGTTATAAAAATTATATTGTGAGAGCCCACCTGGGAATACTGGGTGCTATAGGCTTAACACATCACTACTTCTTTAAAAAGTCATATCTTCCAAAAAAGGTAACATATAGATCTATATGCACAAAACAGCAGGTGAACAAGAAAAATCTTTAGAAATGCATAAAGAAAAATATGTAAAAGTGCAATTATTGTAGGCGACTTTAAAAATCCCTTTTTTCAGAGTAGTCTGATAAGGATAAGAAAAAACATTAAATAGCACAGTGAATGAACTCATAATAATGTAAGTAGAGATTCTTCAAATAGACAGTATCCTTGTTCTTCCTACAAGTCCATAGCACATTCACAAAATCAATTTTGTACTGGCTACAAAAAAAATTGCCCTTAGCAAAAGTTTCAAAATAGAGATTTTACAGGCTACCTTCTGAAATCATAATCCAACAATGTTAGAATAAGTCATAAAAATACCCCAACAATTGTGCCTACTTGGAAATTAATACCCATACTTCTAAATAATCCTTGAAAAAGAAAGCAGCTGCTAAAAATGGTATGCAGTAGAAGAGACACACATATTGCATGTACCCAGCCCTCCCTGAGAGATAAGAAGTCATCCTTCATCCCCATCGGTCATTTTTATCTTTGGCAAAGCAGCTACACCTATTCATCTTATCTCCTGGTGTCTGTCTGGGATTGATATTTACTTGTTTATTTATATCACTGATTTTTGCTCTGTTAAAAATAAACCAGTAATGCAAGAACAAATTAAATTGTCCAACATTTTTTAAACATATAAAACATGTGGTTAGTTTTGGTATTTTCAAATATGTAGTTTAATATAGTTTTATACATGGAAGTTAATAATATAAAACACTTAGGGCAGGGCACAGCAGTGTGTCCCATATGCAACATTAGCTATTGTGTTCATACATCAGTCCCTGTCTCCTCAGCTGAGTAGAAAGTCCTGCCTCCCCAACCCTAACCAACCTGTAGATTCCTCCCCTAATATGCTCCAAAGTCTGCCATGGTGCCTTTTTCTCCCCATAGGGCCAGTTTCCACCACTCCCAATGGGCTCCTGGAGCTGGAATTTGGCCATGCCTCCCTGAAGCTGGAAATAAACCAGAGAACTTCTTAGAGTGGTTAGAGCTTCCCACGTAGCACTTGACCCAGCTCCTCCTTTCTATGTGCTTGTTGCCTTCCTGAGAGAAACACAGGAGGGCCTTCTTTCTAGCTCTCTGGGCAATGGTCAGGAAGTGGAAATGCACAGCCCTCTAATTTCAGGTTCCAATGTCTGCCCAGAGTTCCCAAGCATGTGGGCCTCATGGAAATTACATTCTAATGGAGGAGACAGAAAATAAACAAGTAAACCAATAATAATATAATAACAGGTAGTGACAAGTGCTATGAAAAACATATAAGCAGGAGAGACCAATGAGGATCCAGCCAGGAAAACAGTCCAATAAAGAGTATTCCAGGATTTAATATGGGAAATTAGAACAGCATTAGAAATGCTTAAAGAGCAAACATGGCAATAAGGCAACCCAGAGATTTGCAACTGGGCTAGAGAATAAAGGAAAGAAGTGGTATTTTTGAAGCCCAGAGGCCAAGGTCACTTTGCAGATGAAATTATGGGGGAGATGCAGCCATATCTGGAGATGCCGCCCAAAGAAGAGAAAGGTGAGAAATCTCCTGGATCTTTCTACTTCCTTCCTTTTCCTTTTCCCCAAAAGAGTAATGACCAAACTTAACTGGAAGCCAACCGGAAAGGAGGCTAAGAGATGTGATTTGCAGAGATCAGCCTCTGCAGTAGAGAAAGTAGAAGAAGGTGGGGCATGGGTCTGAGATGAAACAGACAAAATCCCAGGTCACTGATAGACGGATTGCCAGTGGTGACAGGTGATGGGCGGGGACTATTCTAGAAAGGATGGTTAGGAAAGATCCGTGAGGAGTTGACATTTGAGCAGACACCTGAATGAAGTAAGAGAGTAAGTCATCTAAAGATGTGAGGAAAGAGCGCACTAGGCAGGGGGAGGTGTCAGTGCAGACTCTGAGAAAGGAACTAGCTTGGCACGTTCAAGGAGCAGCCAGGAGGTGGATGTGAGTGGGGCGGAATAAGCAAAGGATAAAACAGCAGGAAAGGAGATCAGAGAGGTGGAAAAGGCCCGAGCAGGCAGGGTTTTCTAGGCCAGTCTAGGCCAGGAACTTGGAGTTAGTGACAAATGTAATGAGAAACCACGAGAATATTTCGCATAATATAGTGATGTGAACTGATCAACACTTTTAAGAGATTCTGTTCATACTGAAAATACTAGTAACCTCAGATGCTGAGTACACACTTGTTCCTGTGAATCTCTGTCATTCTGCCTCCCATCCTGCCCCTCTGGTGCCATCGCAGCAGCCCTGCAGAGCCAGGGTTCAAGGTCTCTTCTCAGAGTCCAGGACAAATACTCCTGAGTGTGCTCTTATCTTTGGAAATGACTGGTTATAGGGAGGGAAAGATAACCTATGACAGCTTCTCTGTGCAGCAAGACCACATCTCTGAGAGATGATTCCTGGCACTAGTCAGGGAACTAAGTTCACTACATCAGCCAGGAATCCAAACCACCCTATCAAGAAAGACAAAAAAGTCATTTAAAAAGATTCTGTGTAGGGTGTAAGAAACTTGTGATCCAATGTCCAAAGCCCTCCTTCCTTAGCCATTTCCCTGGAAACTCTTACAATTATGGCCCTACACTCCTCATAAGGATCATTTGTCTGGTTCTGCTGAAATATCCAGCCCCAAAGAGTACATCCTCTATTAGTCATATACTAAACTGTTAAGCAGAACATCCCACAACTCCCATCTGGGATTTGCAAAACTTGATATGGCACAATTACAGTGTGGGCATAGTGTTGCTTTTTCCAGAGCAGCTCTATCGTCACCATTGTCTGTCAGGCATTCAGATAGAAGCAGGCTTGAGGGGGATGGTGACTGAGTTATCCAGGTCCTCTCAGTAGTGAGGCTGTCTACTAGTTGGGATCAGGACTATGAAAAGGTCAGAAACATTCTAATGAAGAATACAGGTTCTTGGGGTGAGGAATGCCAGACAGTTCTCTTCCCACCTGAATTCCAGCTACTAGGAGTCATTCACTCTGTTCTTTACAGAAAGTTAACTGAAATAAAAATATAAAGAAATTTCACGTGTCATAAAATACTATTTTCATTATTTTCTTCAACACTTAACAACATAAAAACCACACTTAGTGCCACATAAAAATGAGCAGTGGGTTAGATTTGGCCCATGGGCCTCAGTTTGCCAACTCTGGTCTCAGGATGGAGTTCAGCAGTTGACAAAACCTTCCTCCATAAAGAAAGCTTCCCATAGCTTGTTTAAATGTGAATGGAAAGCCAGAGATCACTAGATAGTTGGAGAAAGTCTCTAACAGGGGAGTTGGAAACCAAAATTTAAAAACAGCAAAAAAAAAAGGAGCTCACAGGGAAAAAAACAATGCAGAGAACAGGAAGAAACCCACCCCAAGTCACATAAGTCCTTTGGAACATGGAACCCACATGGGTGGGTTTCTTCCTGTTCTCTGCATTGGTTTTGTTCAAAGGGACCCATGAGATGAAAAAGGAGAAATGTCACAGACAAAAGATCCAGAATCAGAATGCCATTGGATTATTCAACTCCAGCAGTGGAAACTAGAAAACAATGGGGCAATTACTCCAAAATGATAAGCAAAAATGATTTCCAACCTAGAATAGGTAGCAAGCCTTGAGAGTAATCAGACTGCACTGGAACATGAACATGGAGAGTTAGGAATGAATTAGGTATGTATAGATAACCAAGCTAACAAAAACAAACAATTATTAACAGGAAAAACAAGAAGGTGAACAGGAAAGGAAATATAATAATACCATACCACCTGACTCAGCTGTGACTAAAAATCATTCACAACAATACAAACACTGAATTGTGATCTACCTTGAAACTACATAATTCTATAGAACGATAGGGTGGGACTGAGAAGAGTGTGGGTATTTAAGAAAGCTAAATTCTCATCTGTGGTAAATAGGAAGTCAAAAGATAATATTTAAAACAGGAAAATCAAGTAAAAGCAGTTCAAATATGCAATTTTGAAATATAGAGGAAATACCTAAAGAATAACTTTCAAAAGAGTTGAACGTGGTTAGTCCTAGAGACTGACAGTGGAGGTTGGAGGAAGCAACTCTTTGTTATTTATGTGAAATATCCAATTTGGAGTATAATCAAGTTGAGAGTCATATGAAATATTCAGTTCTAATGCAAAAAAAAAATAACTTCCCAGAACTATAGTTTAATGGTGACCAGATTCTCTGATTTCCATAGGGTATTTTTTCCCCATATTTGAATCTAATTTTGGAAAGCCACTCCTGTAAGATTAAATTTCTTGAGTAGCAATGATAAGGGACCCTTGCAGTGTTGCTTCTTCACCAGCCAGAAACCTCTGAGGCCAGTGGCGCCTTTCCCCGAGTTTTGCTGTGGGCCGCTGGGCTCATTTCGCCCACTTGGTCTGGCAGCCTGCATTCAGCTCCCACTGCCAGCCTGGATCCCATGTCTTCCAAGGGTGAGCCAGGTGTAGAGAGGTGAGGGGTGTGTGAGCAAGTGTGGGATCTGCCACTGTGCACAGCGAGGCACACCAGCTGCAGCAGGGCAAGCACCTCCAGGCACCAGTGTGGGCACTAGCTCCCTGCCAGGCTGCAGCTGGACCAGGCGTACCATAATCAGCTTCCACAGCTGATATTGGGGAACACAGTGTGGCACCGAGAATCTTGGAGATGCCTAGAACCATAGAGTCCTAAAGAGGGTATCACAGCCCTGACTCAGGGAGCTCCTAGGTCTGGGCTCCCCAAAGGGCTACAGCTGTTGTCTCCTTCTCATTGCCCACAATGTGGTAGGCAAAGGGCCTGTTTCAGCCCTGTTTGTGCTACTGCTCTTTTATCCCTGCCATTCAGTGAGTCCTGAGTTCTTACTCTGTCTCCAAGAAGAATTAGGTTCACAGACAAGTGGAGGGTAAGCAAGATGAAGAGCCTCTTTTAGCAATAGAACAGCTCAGAGGGGACCCGCATTGGACAGCTCCTCTCCTTAGCCAGAGTGTTTTGAGGAGCATTCAGCTCTCAGCAGACGGGGTAGCTCCTTTCTGCTAGGCAGGTCATCCCAAAGAATGTCCAGTTCTCCACAGAGAGGGTAGCTCTTCCCTACCACTGATCAATGTATCATTTCTTTAGCTCTCCGCAGAGAGGGTAGTTCCTCTCCAGAGAGTTCCTCTCTAGAGCTGGTCATCCCATCATCTGCTCAGCTCTCAGCAGAGAGGAGACCCTGGGGTGGGCAGCTACTCTCTGTAGCTGGTCTTCCCATTGCCTCCTCTAGTCAGGCTGATTCAGGGCTTTCATGGACATTAGAGGGGAGGAAGTGCACACTGATCGGTCCATGGGCAGCCATGGGAGGGCTAGAAAAGGCACCGCAAGTTCCCACTCTTGTCTGCAGGACTGGCAGCCTGGCCCCCAGGCTTCACGACCTCACTGGCTTCACCAGGGACCTGCCCCCTTCCACTCAGGAGTCTGTCTGCCTCCTGCCACTGTTCATGGCACTCAGGCTGTTTGTGCCAAGGGGTACCTGCAGGCCAGTTCCAAATTGCCCTCAGTGCCCCTCAGCCTCCCTCCCATGCTTGTTTGCATCAAAGTCCAGAGGCGGGCGAGGTGGCAGGGGGCTAGTGTGTTAGTGCGACCCTAAGCATGAGCACGCCCGGCTGGGTTGTGAGAGCACCCGGGCTTGGCTTCAACTTTGCTCTGTGATCAGAGCAGGCACTAACAGAGAGGAGAGACCAGGCTGCAGGGCAGACACCTCTAAGCCTGTGGGGGGAAGCGAGAGCTTTCCCAGCCCGGGAGAGTTCAGATGTGCCTGGGTCCTCAGCCGCAACTTGGGCAGCTGCAGCCACACCTGCGAGGGCAGGAATCCTGCCAGCTCTGTGGAATGCGGCACTGCCCCAGCCCCAGCTCTGCCTTGGGGCCTCTCTCTGCCCACTCCTCTGTGCCTGACTGCGCTGCTCCCCGACTGGTGGGCAACTGGCTCGGCTGCCAGGGCAGCGAGTGAGGTACAGGTGGTGCGGCACTAGGGCCAACCTGTCACAAATGAAACTCATGCTCCTGGGGCCAGCCCAAGTTCCATCGGGCCAGGTGCACGCGGCCCCCAGCAGGCGGGAAGTGAGGTTGAGGCTGCAATGGGAGCCAGGCCTGGGAGCAGGTGCTGCCCGGCCATGCAAGGGTGGGGGTGGGTGCAGTTGACTACCCCGGGGTCATGGAGCACAGGAGATCCACCACCACCACTGCTGCTCTCACAGCTGCTCCTGCTGCCACCTCTTGCACCTCCCCACTGCAGCCCACTTGATAGCAGTGGCCCCTCTGGACGGCCTGCCGTTGCCATCAGCAGAGGCGAGTCATTTTGTCAGTACTCAAAGAAGCCTATTTAAATGGTGTACCCTATTTAAAGGGTGTACCTAGGGTTGTTCGGTGCACGACCTACACAATGCTGTCCACCTGCCACATACTTTTTATCCACTCCATGTTTACAAACTATAAGATAAAATCCATAATGAGTGGCACTGATTTGCTGAAATTATACCAACTCTTCATGGAACAAGTTGTTACTGTTTTCATTTCATCTAGCCAATTATTTTAGAATAAGCTTACTACTGAAAACCTAAAAAACTGTATGGAGACATTTATGGATACGCCAAACCAAGCTAGAATATAATCCTGCCCTAAAACAGTCACATGGAGAAAAGCAGTCTGTGGCAAATAGCAACTTCTCAGAAGTGCTTTCTAGAGGCATATTCCAGGAGAGGCGCTTTCTCTCCAACCCTCTGTGTTTGCACCTGAATCACATCAGAGTAGCCAGATGCCAAGTCTCAGAACCACCGAAGAACACTGGACACAGACTGATGTCAAAATGGGGAAGCAAACCAAAGCAAAAATGCTATTTAACCAGAAAACCCTGGTAGAAAACAGCTGTATGAAAAATGACAAAGCCATTCAAAGCACTCTGACAACATCTTCCCAAAGTCAGTATATGCCCCCAAGCACAGTTACAACACCCCTGAGCAGAGACCCAGAGAAAAGAGGGTGGTGCTGGGGCCAAAGTTGATTTTTTTTTCCCCAAACTTTATTTTGCTCCCTGCCTAACTGACTCTAGCCCCACAGCCAGGACAAGGGCCATGTAGGCACTCCAGCCCCCGCATGGAGAAACGCAGGGCTGACTTGCAGGCTGCATGGACAACCTACACTGGCATCTTAACAGGTACCAGCCTGCCAGGTTTTATTACTTCTTACACAAACAGTTCTAAAGATGGCAACTTCTGGGGAAGTGATAAGCTTCAGCTGGTTAGCGTGGTTAACATTCCTCTCCTTTCTTTCCCGAAAGCCTTTTCCACCAGCTCTCGGGCCTTCTGGGCTGGGCTCTGCATTAAGTCCCTTAACAAAGACTCTTTCTTGTTATACCATTACCTAGACAGTGTCTTTTTGTTAGGTGCTTCTTAATATGTATATTGTTGTCTTAACTGAAATATCCAGTGAATTTTAGCACCTGGAAAGACTGTTCTGTGTCTCCTGAATCTACCAGATCAAGTGTCTGTTTTAAAAGTACTAGGCACACGTGGTAAAGCAATTCATCCGGTCTTGTCTGAGTTTTGTTATTGTATTGATGCATTAATGTGCCTGATTGGCATGGTGTCTTATCCAAGAATGCAAACAGGCAGTGTGATAGAAATAGCTCACTACAGCACACACACACACACACTCATAGGCACACCCACAATACTTGCTGAAGCAGATGAGAGTCTTGCATTGAAGCAGGTATTTTAAAAACAGCCCTCCATGGAAAATGAGTCCTATTAGCAAACAGCATAATTTAGAATGCTTTGGTGATTAGTTTCAGAAATGCTAATTGTGTTAAATTAAGGGGCTAGATACTGCCAGTTGAGAACTAAATAGACACTCAAAGACTTGAGGTAATATGAAAGGATACATCTAAGTTTATTCTGCTAAGGGATATTTGGGAATGTCTTCATAATTGACTAACTTTTAGGTGTTTCTTAGAAACAGGCACAGTTTTTCCTTTTATCAAATGGCAAGAAATCTTCCCACCAGACTGATGGACAGTAAAGATTTATATCCAGGAGGCTAATAATTTTAAATACAATTGTGTATTTTTAAGTGAATGATACAGAAGTATAACCTATTGAACTAATTCTGCTAGGGCAGTGGTTATGCACATTATAGTAGACAGTATCCAAACAACACTAAATATTCATGTTCATCTGAACCATACGTGTATCAGTAGTCATGGCTAAGATTATTAAATGAATTTCATCTTTTAGATTAGTGCTTCTCCAAATTGGCCAAAGTCACCCAGAAACTTTTAAAAACCACAGGTTGCTTGGCCTTCCGCCAGATGGCAATGTCCAGGAGTGAGCCTGGGTTTTTATTTTTTTAAAAGAGTCTTAATGATTCTAAGCTAGGTTTGGATCACTGACCTAGAAGGCCAAAATAATTGGCTGATTTGTTGGGTCTCGTTACTTTGCTTGTCTTAGAAATCAACAGATCCATCATCTGGTAATGAGTAATATATATGGTTGAGTCAATCAATATTCATGCAACAGTTTTTCCTAAAATAGAATCTTGGAGAGATCCATCAATCTTTCCCCATCCCAGAAACACTGCATTAAAGACCACTCTCTTGATCATCCCCAGTCTGATAAATTTAATTTATTGTCAGGACATAAGACAGCTGGGTCAACAGTTTTAAAAATCCATTGGAAAATTTAATGTAGTCATGTTAATAATTTTGTGGCTGAGGCCGGGCGTAGTGGCTCATATCTGTAATCTCAGCATGTCAGGAGGCTGAGATGGATGATTGCTTGAGCTCAAGAGTGATTGCTTGAGCTCAGGAGTTCGAGATCAGCCCGGACAACATGGTGATACCCTTTCTCTAAAAAATAATAACAATTCTGTGGCTGGTATTAGTTGAATAATTACTCTACAGGCTTCTCCTCCTTGTGTTTCCACTTCCTCCTTCCCTAGTCTGTCTGTACCAGGCTTTCCTCCCTTGTTTGTAGCTTCATTGTCTCAGGGATGGAAGAGAGAGAAAGGCTTCCTCCTGCTGTTTTTCAAAAGCCTAATCCCTCAGGAGAATTTATAAGACTAGAGAGAGAAAGAAGAGACATAAATTTTAAAAGGAAAAAAATGAGTAATCTACAAAATTACCAGGAGAAAGGGGCTATCCCCATCCTCCAAATATTAAAAATCCTCCCTGGGCTAGGAAAGGAAGGAAGGTGTAAGCCAGTACCCCAGGATGTGTCAGAGCCTGAAAGTGGCCACTTGATATTCCAGGCAAAGAGTTCAGAGGTTCTGGAGGTTCCTGCTTCTAAAAACTACCTGAGTCCCAGCATGTGAACAAGGACAATGGCCTGTTTAGCACTATCTATGTGGCCAGAAGATGACAGCCCAGACACCCTGTCACCCCCATCCCTAATTCCTTACATGGTATAAGGCTCTGAATTCGTTTGCTACAGCTGCCATTATGAAGTACCACAAACTGGCTGGCTTAGAACAACGGAAATTTATTGTGTGACAGTTCTGGAAGCCAGCAGTCTGAGATCAACAGGTCGTCAGGGCCATGTTCCCTCTGAAACCTATGTGGAGAATCCTTCCTTGCCTCTTCTTAGCTGCTGGTGATGCTGGCAATCTTTGGTATTCCTTGGTTTGTAGATGCATCACTCCAATCTCTGTTCCTACCGTCACAAGGCTGTCTTCTCTCTGTGTCCCGTGCCTCCTCTATAAGGACACCAGTCATATTGGATTAAACGCCCACACTACTCCATTATAATCTTATCTTAAATAATTACATCTGCAGTGACCCTATTTCCAAGTAAGGTCACATGCTAAGATTCTGTAGGTGAAGACTTCAACATATCTTCATGGGGAACACAATTCAACCCATAACAAGCCCTTACATCTCAACTTGACCCCAGAATGAGAAAGAGCCCCAAGAATTCCAGAGGTGAAATTTCCCACAAATCGGTAACATCAAGACTTGGATATCATATTAAATTGTGAGAAAGTAAAAGGGGAGTAAAAAAATATATCTTGCATACTTGAGTTTATAGACTGAAAATTATGTGCATTATAATTTTTATTCAAATGTTTAATATTTATGATGTACTTTTTTTTTTTTAAGATGGAGTCTCGCTCTGTTGCCCAGGCTGGAGTGCAGTGGCATGATCTCAGCTCACTGTAAATAGTCTATGAAGTGCCTTTTTTTTGTTGAGACAAAGTCTCACTCTGTAGCCCAGGCTGGGGTACAGCGGCACGATCTCGGCTCACCACAACCTCTGCCTCCTGGGTTCAAGCAATTCTCCTGCCCTAGCCTCCCGAGCAGCTGGGACTACAGGCACACACCACCACACCCAGCTAATTTTTGTATTTTTAGTAGAGATGGGGTTTCACCATGTTAACCAGGCTTGTCTCGAATGCCTGACTTCAAGTTATCCACCTGCCTTGGCCTCACAAAGTGCTGGTATTACAGGCATGAGCCACCGCACCCGGCCCAAGGTGCTTAATAAATATTTTAACAATCTGTTGTGTGCTAATATTTTAACAATCTGTTGTCTGCAACAGCTCCCTATCCCCGCCCTCCATGTTTATGTTTAGCGCAGTGGAAGTACCTGTCAAATAGCAAATAAATGAATGAATGTTTCATGAGATATTCCAACAGAAAACATACAATTGATGGGATATTAATACAACCTGCTATTTTTCTTTGAAAGTATCAAACTACTTATAATAAAGTCAGTTTCATTGATTTCTGAACCTGATGCTGCTATAAAAACCATTTCAGTTAAAGCAACCTAGTTTCTTTTATGATCCTCTTTATAACTTTCATAGTTAGTTTTCCCATAAATTTGTTTTTTCTTCTTCTTCTCCTCCTTCAAAAGTATATAGATCACTGGGGAACTGCAATCTCTCCAAAAATTCTAAATGCAGATACAACATTTAAAACTCATTTGATTCAAATCATTCATTAGAACAGTGACTTTTTGAAAAGGTTAATTTTCTTCTAATGTAGTCAGATTTCAGAATCCAAATGCTAGTGTTCCAGTGACTGTATTTTTCAGAAATGTCAACCAAAAAGTTAGACCCTTATCACCAACTAGAGAAATAAGTTACAGAACTCATGTCACTCTTAAATTGTAGCAGAAGGACCTTATAGATTACATAGAAACATTTTTAAAGATGGGACTTTGATTTGACTGACATAACATATTTAGTGACCTTGTCTCATGGATAAAAATAGGCAAACTTTCCCCTGTGTTCTCATCTTTTTGAGGCAGAAAGAAACATAAGGATAAAGTCAGATGTTTGCATTGTTGGGTTTGAGCTTCCCTACAGGGGACATTTACAGCTTTTTCATAGCTCTTGACTTAAAATAGCTTTTAAAAATACTGTATGTGTGTATGCATGTACGTATGTGTTCAGATCAAAATGTTTGTGTTAACCTCAATCTGAGAGACAAAAACCCCCAATCTCTGGCCATAAAGGAGAAACATTATCTTTGGTGCTACTATAAAAGATGTCCAGCTATTCAAAAACAATTCAAGCCGATTAAACTATTTTTTTAAAATTAAATTCTTGTTTCTGAAATCATAAATATGTAAGGCAAAGATGGAAGATATAACCCACAAATAAATATGAATTTAATTTTTAATATTTGCTCAATTCCTATCTATCCTACCACTTACTTCCACATGTTTTAGTATCTTATGTTAGGACCTGTAAGACTAGAATCATGGAAAGGTAAGTTTGAGAAATTTATTCTGTCCCTCCTTCTGCAACCTAAATTCTTAAATCACTCGTAGATATTGAAGTTAGAGGGCTTCCCAAACCATTGTGTATAAGTGTTTTCTTTTGAGTATGCAAGTCTTAGGGGGACCCAGAAAAGCAAAGTTTGCAAGTCTTAGCACAATTCTCTGCCTTTCAGATGTTGACTGGGCAATGAGATAGAATTAGAGGAGCCCACAAACATTTGACCTTATTCTTGGCAGAAGACTGGAAAAAGTGTCTGTGCCTATGCCCAGTCTTGACCAAATTCTGTTTCGTTTCAAAGAAATGGAAAGGATTGAGAGGGGAAATAGTGCTCTCAGAGAAAAACATGACAGTGCTGAATTGAAGCAGAGTTCCACAAGAACTAAATTATTGTATTAGTTTAGGTGACCAAGGGCATCTCCCTTACTCTAGAGCCAGGCTGAAAAAAGTTATTGGCTCCAATCTTATTCTGATCAGTGACCATGAACTTTATTAAAGGACTGTTTCAGAGACCTGAAATCACTAATGAAGGAAGGTATAAGGTATAAAAATGGTAGTGGTGGCTACTATGTTATTCACACTGTGAATTAATGATTATCTATATTTAGAATACTTTCCTTTTCTGTCCAAATCTTCATTAAACTTTTCTGAAATAAGAAACTTTAAAAAACTGTGATCATGATCAAATAAAATTTTTTAAAGTAGGACCATGAGGGTAGATTTGAAAATAGAATTAGCTATCTATTTAATAAACAAAGATGTAAGACAATATAGCTCCTAGATACCTCACTAGGTGTTAGGCATACAAACATTAAAACAGAGACCTATAGTTACAGAGCTTAAAATGTAGTCCAATTTGGCAAAAAAAAAAAAAAAAAAAAAAAAAAAAAAAAAAAAAATAAAAGTAATTTAAAAAAAAAAAACACAGGGGGAGGTTTAAAACCAAAAAATTATGGTAAAAAACCCAGGCACAAAAACCCATTTAATCTGTGTTTTTATGTTACTGGTTTTTTTAAATTATTTTTTTGGTTTTAACTAACAACCTTTGTTTTCTTTTTTAAAATTACTTTATTTTTTTTTTTTTTTTTTTTTTTTTTTTTTTTTTTTTTGCCAAATTG
>CAUYLG010043200.1:0-65051 GCA_963573385.1 Cacajao melanocephalus
TTTTCTGCCTGGGAATCTCCAGTCTGGCTTCCCTCTTGAATACCTTTTTCAATCAGGTAAATAGGCGGCTGCCTTCCCGGAGCTCCAAACGTCGACCAAAAGGGGACGGGGACTCAGTCCTGTTTACTCTGCACTGAGAACCGCCGCGCCGGGGCGCCGGCAAAACCGCCACGCCGGCCACAAGAGTCGCGCTGGCGACCCGTGGGGCCCCTCCGCTGGGAATCTCCTGGTCCGTGGGCAACAAAAATTCATCTGTAAGTGTGGCGTCCTCTCGTTCTGTGCGCTTTCTCTGGGAGCTACAATCCTGAGCTGCTAGCAGTCAGCCATCTTGGATCTCTCTCCCAATGAATGTTTTTTAATCACAGAAGGATTCACTATTCAGATATTTATTGAGTTTCCAGCACATGAACAGTACTTTATGATAGTCTCTGAGGACCTCAGAGGTGAGCTTCCCACCCCTCAGGAAGCTTGGGCTAAATATGGTGCAGGGAAAGATGGTGCAGGTGATCCTTTTGTAGCCTGACTCTTCACCTCCTAATATTTTGCCAGGTCAGCTTATATTTTTGGTATCAGAATTTCTTATGTCATAAACATGATGACTTCTGCTTAAAAATAAAGCTTTGGAAAGCACAATACACTTCCTCAGAGAACTGGCTTATAAAATGTTCCCCTAAATGATCTATCAACCGTAAGTGAGAGCCCCAAACAAAATATTATCCTAAAGCAGCTTCTTAGATGTAATGAAGTGACTTGTTTGCCGCTGATTTATCCCACCAGGCGAGCAGTTGTCAGCTCGCAGTGGGGATTAGAGGCCTCCTGGATGGTTGCTGGAAATCCTCTGGAACAGGCAGTGTTCCAGGACCTGCTCCTTGCCTATCCACCATTCAGGTTTTCTCAGGACCAAAGGGTTTACCAGTTCTGGGGACTTTCAGTCCTCAAATCGGAACAGTCCACGGCAAATTGGGACAGTTGTTCACTCTGCTTGTCTCTAGATCCCCAAAGAGCATACAAAGGAGGATACTCGTGTTCAAAGAGCAGAGAAGATGTAGGGTTATCCCCTCCAGGAACTGTGATAAGGAAACAAGAGTCAACGCTTGCGGAACTTTTTTTTGGCTTGTGGAGAGCCTCACCAAATGTTCCTGATTTGATGATCCTTCAGGCAGCACTGCAAAGCAGGTGTTATTGGCTCACTCATTTTTTAATTGAGAAAAAAGGAAGACTCAAAGAGGTTCACCGATTTGTCCCAAAGCACATGTTTTTGGACTTAACTCTGATCACATTGCCTCCCTACTGCTCATCCTTTCCTCTCTTTTAAAAATTGCTGAAAACCAATTTGAGGCCTGCCGGCTCTCCCCTTCAGTCCAGTTTCTGATGTGAGCCATCTCTATATCTCTGATTGATTGGCTGGCCAGGAATGTTCAGAACTACTCTTTGATAAGAAGCCAGTGATTGACAGAGTGTTTATTACAGGGTTGCACAAGATAGCCACAATCATTGGTAAGAATGTTAAGTGCCCAACAGGAGGAGTTGGTTATATGAATCATTACTCCTCCAATCAGTGGAATTCTGTGTGGCCACGACAAAGGTCCTTTAATCAGAGTTCTTAGACTGGCCACAAAACCTATGTATCTAAAATAACTGGGACTTTTTTTTAAATCAGGGAAGAGCTTGGTTATTTCCCAGTGCTCCTTTTGCAGGATAAGGGATTTCCTCCTGCGAAAGTAGTTTGGGCACTGCCCAGCTGTGTCTCTGGGACTCTGTGAATCTCCTGTCCCTATCTGGGGTGTGTTTGTGATTGATTTCCTGTAAGGGAACTTGGCCTTACCCTTGAAGTATGGTTAGACAATTCAGATGGTCAGAGGAGAGAAGAAAGGTCTCAGGCAAAAGTGTGGAGATATGAGTACATACAGTGTGTTTACCAAGTGGGGAGTAAGCCTATCATTGATTCAGTAAAGCCGGATCTCCCATGTGCCAGACACTGTGCTGTGAACTGGGAAGACAGTGGGGGAGGAGGTGGGCCCAGGCCTGTCTTCGGGAGCTCATGTCATGGCAGAGCTGAAAACGCACCAAGAAATAGGGGCAAATCTGTTTGGAATATATATATTTCCATATATAGCTGTATCTCCAAATATATAGATTTAACATATATATTCCAAGTATATGTAAATATACGTGTATAATTATATCTCTCTAAATATATGGAAATCTACTTGCAAATGCATTTGGAAAGGTGGGTCGTGTGGACGATTTCAGAGGCTAGATTTCAGATTTCAGACCTTAGCCTGTGAGAAACAGGCAGCCTTTTAGGGCTTTTGAGCAAAGAAATAATAGGACAAAAGTGCTTTTTAGGAAGACCAACATACCATCCATAAAAAGGATACACTGGCAGAGGAGAAAGACAAGAAATTAGGAGACAAAGTCACAGACTCTTCCTTTCAACCAATATCTGTTGTAGACCCGGTTTGTTTCCTTAATAAATATTGCCGGCGTGCCAGCTATAGACAGGGCCTGCACTAGGCACTGAGCATTACAAAGGTGGACAAGAGAAGCCTGGCGCTCCCCACTTGGACTGGATATTCTGGTTCAGAAGATGGGCAGTAGATGTATGCAGCTGACATGTGCCCTGAAAAAAATAATGAGGAAGGGGAGAAGACCTGCTTTTGAGTGGAGGCCAAGGGCAGGAGAAGAGGCCAGGCATGCCAAACAGATGGACTGGCAGTTCCAGAGAAAGAACAGCATGTGCAGATGCCCTGTGGCCACAGAGAAGCTTTCAGGAAGGGGAGAGCTCAGCCATGCATTTGGAAAGACAGAAAGGATCCAGAAGAGGCCAAGTGCTGTTGGCCACCAGAAAGAGTCTGGCTTTTTTTTTTTCTGAGAGCAGGCGGAAGCAAACCAGTGTTTGAGAACTATTGTTCAGGCTGCTGTATGGCAGCAGATGAGAGAGTCGGGTGTTAGAAGCAGGGAGGCTTTTGTAGTCCTCCAGGCCATGCTTGGCTGACTCAGGAGTGAGGACTGGGAGCGGATGGCACCAGTGGAAATAAAGAACAGGCCAGGCATGCTGGCTCACGCCTATAATTCCAGCACTTTGGGAGGCTGATGTGGGAGGATCACTTGAGGCCAGAAGTTCAAGACCAGCCTGGCCAAGATGGTGAAACCCTGTCTCTACTAAAAATACAAAAATTAACCGGGCGTGGTGGTGGGTACCTGTAATCCCAGCTACTTGGGAGGCTGAGGCAGGGAATTGCTTGAACCTGGGAGGCAGAGTTTGCAGTGAGCCAAGATGGCACCATTGCACTCCAGCCTGGGCGACAGAGCAAGACTCCGTCTCAAAAAAAAAAAAAAAAAAATAGCAGGGCATGGTGGCGTGTGCCTGTAGCTACTCAAAAGGCTGAGATGGGATGATTGCTTGAGCCTGGGAGGTCAAGGCTGCAGTGAGCCAAAATTGTGCCACTCTACTCCAGCCTGGGTGATAGAGCAAGACTCTGTCTCTAAAGAAATAAATAATGATAATAATAAAAAGAAAGAAGGAAGACCAACACACAGAGTGCAGGCAGATCAGGACAAGAACTCGGTGTCTGCAGGTGGATGGCCTCAAGGCCACATTTTCCAGGCTCAGTGACCACATGGACTTCAGTGTCCTCACTGCAAATGCTGAAAGCAATGCCATTTCCTTTACCCCTTTCTCTTCCATTAGCAGCTGTGAACAAGAGAGGCCTGGCCTGGCCCCTAAAAGACCTTCAGAGGTCTTTTGGAATCTAGATAAATAACACTGGTTGAGTTTTTCCTATGTGCAACTTGCAAGGTGCATTAGACGATGTTTTCTTATACACTGCTCAAAGCAGCCCCTTGAGGGCGCTCTTCTTATCACCTCTGTATCCCAGATGAGGAATCTGGAGCTCAGCAAGGTTAATAACTTCCCAGGGTCACAGGGTTTACCCATGGCAGGATCTTGGTTAGAGTGGGGATAAGTCTCACTCCGAAGCAGTCACTCTTGAACCACACCGCAGCCTTCCCTGACACACGAGTATCCCAGAAGAGTTTCAAGTCTCCCCTACCTCTCCAAGCTATTGCTCTAGGACTGACAAGCTGCCAACACTTAACCTTTGCTGGAAGCGTCAGTCAGAGCCTGTGCCCTGTACCTACAGGGACTGAAGACTGCCATCTAGTGGCCATTGCTTTCCTTTTTCTTTCGCTGTTAAAAGAAAGGAAAACGGAGTTCCCACATAAAAGACAGGCCTGCATATTTATAGAATCACACCCTGTAAACAGGAAACTTCTCAGTCTTAGAGAAGGAGCCCAGCAACATAAACAGCATATTGCCAGTGAGTTCCCCCACCCATTCAACAAACACTTAAATACACACACTCTCTCGCTCTCTCTCTCTCTCTCTCTCTCTCTCTCTCTCTATTGGGATGTAGGCTCCCTGAGATAGAAATTTCTTTTGTCTATATTGCTAATGAACTTGCAGACCTTAGAACAGTGGCATTTGCATAGCAGACATGCAACAAATATTTACTGAATGTGGAATGAATGAATGCTTGATAATTACAGTATCTTTACTATATCCCAGGCACTTGGCATGCACATTTTCTCATTTAATCCTAATGATAATTCAAGAGGTAGAGATTATTAGACTGTCCAGTCCTCAGATGTGGAGACTGAGGCACAGAGAGGATAGGAAGCTTGCCAGGTTTAGGGAGAACTGGCTTTGACCCAGGTTTTCTGACATTAGAGATCGTGTGTGTAACCACTGAGCATAGCGCCTCCTATGCACATCCACTATATGCCAAGTTTTGTCTGTGGCATCCCCACCATTTAGACAAGTGGTAGAAGTATCTCCTTTCGAGAAAAGAACTGGCCAGTTGCCTCCCATGTTCTGCCTTTATGGAGTGGAAGGCTACCTTCCCAAAGTGTTGAGATAGGCCATCATTGAAGGGAATGCGACTAGATAACTCTGTTGCTGTGTGACTTCCAGTGTCCCTGAACCTCAGGTTCCTTGTTGGCAAAGGAGGAGACTGGGTTAGGACCCCTGCCTTCCCTTCCAACGTCATCATTCTACTGTTCCTGTGACTCTCAGGGAGCGGATGTGAGTAGAAGAGAGAGGACCACTTGTTGCTAGGCAACCGGCACCCACCTCACCCATGTTGCCATGGTGATGATGAAAGTTGGGCTGATGGGATTACCAGCTCCTGCTAATTGCATACGAGCGCTCAGGTCTCTGTCTCTTTCTTGCCTGCTTGCTTGCTCTGACTTTCTCATTCTTCTTGGAACTGTAGAGAGATTTCCCCCTCTCCTCCATCTGCAGCCCCCCTGAGGCAGCCCTGGTGCAATAGAAAGCAACTGGGAATGGAACCTGGCTGTGTCTCTGAATAGCTGTGTGACCTTGGGCAGGTTACCCAGCTTCTCTGAGCCTGTCTTTTCTCATTTGGAAAGTGAAGGTGTTGGAATAGTGATCCCTGTCTAAGGTTCTTCCCAGCTCTCAAATCCTTTGATGCCTAGGGAGCATGTCAGGGGAGCAGACCACACTGTTACTAGGCAACCAGCAGGCACCCTGCCCAAGTTGCCTTGGTGACTGGATGCTGGAGGGGAGGGGAGTAGCTGCTGCAGCTAATTGCTTAATTATTTATGAGTGCCTCAAGTCCTCTTGTTGTTTTCGTTGCTAGGGGCTGTGGGGTCACCTTCTCTTCCTCTCTTCTGCCACCCCAAGTCGTCTGTGTTGCGTGTTATGCAGTGGGAGAGCACGTTGGTCCGGACCTCAAGCTACCCACCTTCTAGTCCCGCCTCTGTCATTTCCTAGAGCTGTGGCCTCGGGTAAGTCACCTCACCTCTCTGGGCCTCAGTTTCCTCATTTGTAAAGTGATGGGTTTGCTTAGATAATCCCTAAGTCCCCTTTCTACCTTGAAATTCTAATTCCTGCCATCCAGATCCCAGACGAGGTAAATTTTCCTAATTTATTATCTTCTAAGAATGATTTTAAGAGGAATAAAAATAATTCTCTTACACGTTTCAAACAGGAAGGGAATGAAAGTTGTGCCCATTGTTCCCTCCTTAGCCATTTTGTCTTATCTCTTTTATTAATCATAAGGTCATTTAAATTTTATCTATTCATATATACTGCCTACTTCCAAAATAAACTTGAGGGGCTCACAGTGTAAGCTGCATATATGCTATTAGGTCATTAAAATAGAAATAGGAATAAATATAAAAATAGTGATGCTTCTTCATTGGCTAATATTGGTGTGGTGATGAGCACCAAATGTAATTATGAGCGGCCTGGAAGCCAAAGCAAAAAGAGAGAAAGGTATATAATTGCTATTCAATAAAGAAAAACTGCCAGACTGTTCCTAGTTCTAAATTCTGGAGGGAATTTTTTCATGTGGTACACATTCCCTTTTATAGAAACTGTAGATAAAAATTCTTGAATAGCCCTTTTTTGCTGCGGATATTGTTAAAGGACATAAGGAAAGAGCTAAACTTGACAGTTTGACTAGTTTTAATCATTAGAAAGCAAAACTTCCTCTCTACCCAGGCCTTGGAATTTTATACAGATATGTGTCACTTAGTAAATATGAATTTTCAGAATCAACCATTATTTATAAATCAGCTATATATAAATTCATGTAACCACTTTGCAGAGCAATTTGGCAATATGTATCAGATTTTTAAATGCAGCCAACAATTCTTCTCCAAACTTATTCTGAGATTAGCTTGTGCAGATGAAGAAAGACAAATATAAAAATACTTATGGTAACATTATTTATATAAGAAAATGTCTAGAAACCACATAAATGTTGGAGGCTAGTGAATTAAATTATATTACTTCTTTACAATGAATTACGTTGCAGCCCTTAAGATAGAGTACATCTATACGTTTTGAAATAGAAAAATCTTTAAGGATATAATATTAAGTGGAATAAGAAGGTGCAGTATTGGTATTAAATGCTTCTATTTCGATTATAAAAAAGATATAGATTTATAACATAAATCTAGATATATGCTTGTATGTGCATACTTGCATTTTTCTGGAAGAAAACTGTTGCTAGTGGTATCCTCTGGGAATGAAGATTGATCATCTTGGGAGGGAGACCTATTATTCACAGCTTGTTTTTACCATGTGGACTTGTTAGTGTTCCATGTAGAAGAGGCAGGAGAGTCTGGCAGTTGAAAGTCTATACTCTGGAGTCTGAATACCTATGTTCAAATCCCAGCTCTCCCACTTACCAGCTCTGTGACCTTGGGGTTATCTTAATCTTATCTCTGTTCCTCATCTGTAAAATGGGTTAATCGTATGTTCCTCATTGGTTTATTTTAAGAATTAAATGAGTTAATAAGGGTAAAGTGCTCAGAACAGTTTAAACAATGCCATATACAATGTTTCTTGGGAAAATAAAAGGAGATATTAAGCAACAAGATAAATGCATCCAACCAAAAGCACCCCTGTATTTTAGTGTTGGACGGATTTCATAACATCTGCCATTCCTTCCAGCATTGTATGTTGTATAGAAGCTAACTTTAAACCAGGGGTTACAAAACAGCAGCCTTGTTTTTATTATTGTCATTTTATGTGACCTTGATTACCTTTCAGGGAGAGTATCTACTCTGGATTCATGACAGCCTATTATGATACAGTGAAGCCCCTGAACCCATCTTGTTTTGCAGCTCTTCCATCCCAGTGAATGCTCAAGTCGTGAACAGAACACGTTAGGCCATAGAGGAACTATCTAGAAATGCAAGAGTAAAGACGATGTCCATGCCAGTTGTGGCATGCATGTGTGTTCACATGCCTCATGCCTTTGCTTTTCTTTTGAAAAAGAAAGTGACAGAGACCTGGGGAGGGGCTATATTAGGAGGGTCCCTCCTACTTTAGGCTCAGGAATCTCACAGCCTAAGGGACTTCCTGGGTGCTCAGGGGTACAGGAAGCAGTGCGCTCTGTGTTCACAGCTGCCGGCTTTCCTCCTCCCCACTCGCTGCTGCTTTGGGGCAGATCTGGATAACTTTGGCCGATTTGGGGAAACGTCCTCTGAAGTTGGCCACACTTTAAGCCAGGCTTGAGGCCCTCACTGTGGTCACAGGGTGGCTCCAGAGGATGGGCTGGGGGCTCCGGCGCCTTCAAATCAGCGGAGTTAGGAAGTATGTCCTCACCAAGAGGAATGCAAAGCCCATCTGCTCCAACCTCATGCCCTAGTCGTGGTTCTCCAGTTTGTTCTTCTGTCTCGCCCTTTGTTCTGTACTCGCGGGCACTGGAGCCTCTTTATCCATTTGGCCATCGGTTCCCCTCTCCATCTATCTGTCACATCCAACTGTGCTTCCATCTGCCCTCCATCTCTCCTTCCCTCCTCCAGCCATCTGCCAGCCTTCCCTCCATCCTTCTGACTGCTGGTATGTCTGTCCATCCCTCCTTCCCTCGCACCACGTGGGTCTGGGGCTCCATCCCCTGGCCCATCCATCCCTCCATCTGTCCCTAGCCTGCCGCTCCAGCCCGCTGCCCTTTTGCCTGGCTGCAGAGCCAGCCCGCAGACCGTTCCCCAGTCCCTCTCACCCCTGTGGGCCCTCTAGTCCGTCCCCGGCCGCCACTCCAGGCCGGGCCGTCGGTCCCCAACACCGGGCCCACGCCTGTGCGTGATCGGCCCCCCACCCCTCTGTGGGCCTTTGTTCGGCGGCCCTGGCCCGGCAGTGCCTTCCACGGCCCCTCTGCGCGGCTCCCAGGCCCTGAGGGCGGCGGGCGGCGGGCGGCGGGCCCGGGGCGGGGCGGGGCCCACGGGGCTGGGCGGGGCGGGGTCCGGGGGTGACTCAGCCGCGCTCGCCCCGCGGTCCGCGCGTCCGCCGCCCTCGCAGGCGGGGCGGAGAAAATGGCGCTGCCCCCGGCCGCCGCGCCCCCCGCCGGGGCCCGGGAGCCGCCGGGGTCCCGCGCCGCCACCACCGCCGTCCCGGAGCCGCCGCTCGGCCTCCAGCAGCTGTCGGCTCTGGCGCCCGAGCCGGGCGGGGTCCCGCTGCACTCGCCCTGGACCTTCTGGCTCGACAGGTGAGGGGGCCCCGGCCCCGCCGCCACCGCCACCGCCGCTTTGTCTCGGCGCGGCCCCTCGCCCCAGTCCCGCTCTGCGGCGGCGCAGACCCCGGCCCCCCGCGAGTCCGCCCGCGCGCCCCGGGACTCGCCCCGCCGGGTCGGAAGCCAGCTTCGGGCCGCGCCGGGCGGCTGTTCGGCGGCCTCGCCTCCGGGCCGGGAGAGGACAGCGCAGCCCCAAAAGTTTTCGGCAACACTTTCTCCCCCTGGTTCTCTTCCGAGCGGAGCGCTGCATGCCAGCCGGGCGGTAGGAGAGGGTGGGCGAGCCGGGGGTGGCCGCGTACCCGCTGCAGGGAGAGGGCTGTCCTGCTTACCCCGCGGGGCACCTGGGAGCTCAGGACACGACCTCAGCTGTGACAGCGCTCGGAAAAGTTGCCCATCCCTTGGGAGGTGTGCGGTGGTGCAGTAATTACTGCTCGGCGGGCGCCCCCACCCCATGCCCGGCCGCTGCTGCCGTGGACTCCTCTTCCAGTTCTTCCTCATCCACTGGGCAGGTATTTCCCGAACACCTACCGTGGAGCCACACACCTGCTATGCGCTGGAGATTCAATAGTGAGCAGCAGCTCACCTTGTCAGGAAGGGGGAGGATTATGGCTTTCTCAGGGGGCAACCGAGGCGTCATGTTCCCAGAAAGGCCCCCTGACTACCGTATCTAAAATAGAAACCTTGCTCCATCGTTTTGTATTCTCCTGCCCTGCCTTCTTTTTCTTCCTAATGCTTAATGCAGCTGGATTCTATTATATATGAATTTGTTTACTTTCCATCTGTCTCCCCAGCTCCTCAACAGCTCCCCTCAGTTAAGGATAAAAGAGCAGTAGCTTTTTGTTTTGGGATATTTTGGACCTAGAACTGTGCCTGGTCCCTAGTAAGAACACCAGAAATCGTTGACAAATGAATAGATGGATCAATGCAAAGCCCCCGTCTTAGTATCTGTCCCTGCAGTGGGTGCCCAATGATGACACCTCAAGGTTGTCCAAGAGCATTTGGAAATTTTCGTGAAACCGTGTCTCCTCTGGCTAAGTGATAGGAGGAAATGTGTGACAGTGTTCTGAAAAGTTTGCTTAGTACACACAAACCTGGTTTAAAGACCTTGCATAAAATGACTGCAAGATTGTTTTAAAAAGTGGTATTCATCTTTTTTGGTGAAGACAAGCTCATTCTTTTTTGATTCTTACAGTACTCGTCTATAAAAATTGTCATTTGCTGCCATTTTCTTTGCCAGAGACCAAAAAATGTTGGTGGTGGGGGAGATGGAGTGAGTCTCCTTCTTTCAAAACATTTTCACTTTCATTATGGGATGCTAAGAGAGCATTATACTGTCATAACGAGAGTGGTTTTGGCAGACCTTAGCAGAATGAAATCATGTGTCTGTTTGCATAGGTGGCTGCGACTGTGCTATTGTTACCTGGTATCAGTTTTTAAGGTGTTAAACCTGGACCTATGTTCTAAGTTGTGAATACTGCTAACTGGTGGAAACAGTATCAAGAGAGTTTGTTTTTAAACAGGTCTAAAATTAGTTTACATTGGTTTAATATGTCAATACTACAAATAACACACTCTTTTAAGACCAGTAGTTTAAGATGACAGTAACTTTAGTGAAAACACAAACTATATCTTACTACTGATTTACACATTTTTGTTCTCTGAAGGTCAATCATCAAATGAAATACATTATTGCCACAGTGTCCAGATCTTTAATAGAAATGGCTGTATTAATTTAGAAATTATAATGAGTTCCAATATTATACATATGAATTCATTTTGCCTGATCAATCATCTCATAATTTTTATTGAACTTTTTCTACTTCTCTGGGAATCCATTACCTTTATATAGGACAACCCCCCCCCCGCCCCCTTGGGGTTATGAAGATATTGAGTTCTAGAAGTTCATTAGTAACTTTCCCCCCAGGTAAACATTCTAGAGACTGATTAGGCTCTCAGGAGAGTCCTCCAAGGCAGCCTTCCCTGCAGCATAGCCAATGTCTCCCCGCCAAGATGGCATCAGTTTTTGAGTTCCATAGCACCCAAAGACCTCTTGCTACTTAAAACTCCCCTTTGGTGACCTGCCTCCTGGCCTGTCCTACCTTCCAGCCTGCTGTATGCTGATGAGCAAGCCACCTAGCTGCCCCAAGCTTCACTTTCGTTGTAAAACGGGATAGTCCTAGGATATCTCTCACAGGGCTGTTCTGAGGATTAAATGAGAGCCATGATGTGCAAGACCTAACAGGTGCCACCTGTCATAAGGAGCTTCCTAAGTGTAAACTACTAACATCATTACCATGTTCCCCACCTGCCAACCCCTCCCCACACCCACACCTCCCAGGAACAGTCTGTGGAGCAGCTTGTCTGAATTCTGTGTTAGGAAGCTAGAAACCTAAATTCATTCCCCACCCTGGATGAATTGGAATACTCCTCAGTAAAGTTATTAGTATTTTTAATAGTCAACTCCAGTAAGTCCTTAATTGGTTAAAAAATTAGACTGTATGACTAAGGATTTCAGCATTTGAGGAAGGTAATTTTAGATTGGGGGTATAGGATGAAGAGTTTTTCTCCCCTTTTCTGGACATTTAAAACTATGCTGTCTTGATTTTTGGAAGCCATTCTGGGTTATGTGTCTCTTACTGCTTCCTTTCGATCTCATGGTGACCCCCTTCCCTCTGAGTTTTTTTGCACAAGACTCAGGCCTCACTTCCCAGTGCCATTTACACCAGTGATCTCATCCAGTCACAGTGCTTTTAGATCCACCTGAATTCTGATGACTCCCAAAACCTTACATTCATATATCCAGTGCTTCTTCCCCTTTGTCTCCATGGATATCTAATGTAATGTACAATCAGACTCAGTGTGTGCTGAACCACCTCCTCAATTGCCTTCCCAAACTTGCCTCCTTCCATCTGTATCTCAGATAAGGGCAGTTAAGAGCAAATCTATCCTTCCAGTTGCCTAGCCTAAAAATCTAGGAGTAACCACTTCCCACCCTGGCCCCCAGAGCAAAAGCCAAAGGGCTTACAGTAACCCATAAAGCTTTGCAGCCCTTCCTGTCCCACCCATGACCCTATTCTTCCTTGTCACTCTTCCTCCTTTGATGCCCTTCTGCTCATCTGTCCCCTTACTCTTTTTCCATCATCCCAAGCAGGGACCTTAGCCACTTACGCTCCCTACTGCTAGGAGTGTTCTTGCCTCCATCAGTGCTTGCCGTCCTCTTGCCTGGCCTTCAGGCTTCTGCTCACATGTCGGCTACTCAGACCTTCCGTATTAGTCCATTCTCACACTGCTATGAAGAAATACCCAAGACTGGGTAACTTACAAAGGAAAGAAGTTTAATTGATTCACAGTTCCACATTGCTGTGGAAGCCTCAGGAAACTTACAGTCGTCATAGAAGGCAAAGGAGAAGCAGACATCTTCACAGGGCAGCAGGACCAAGTGAGTGCAAGCAGGGAAAATGCCAGATGTTTATAAAACCATCAGATCTCATGAGATTCACTCACTGTCATGAGAAGGGCATGGGGAAGCCACCTGCATAATCCAGTTACCTCCACCTGGTCCTGCCCTTAACATATATGGGGATTATGGAGATTATAATTCAAGATGAGATTTTGGGTGGAGACACAGCAAAACCATATTATATTCCCTGACCACTGTTATGAAATGGCACAAGCATCCTGACACACACACCCTGGGCCCCTGACCTGTTTTAGTTTTCGCATAGCATTACCACCACTGACTGGTCTTCTCCCAGTAGGTTGTAAACTTCATGATGGTAGAGTTCTCGTCCCGGATGCCTTGTCCTTCGCTCCTGGGTTGGAGCCTAGCACAAGCCAACCTGCACTGAATACCAGGGTGTTGTTGAATTCCACCCACAGTGACTTTACCTTCTCCTGTGGTGGCTCCATTACTCTGCTTATCATTTGCAAATCTCCATCTCCAGCCTTTAGCCCTCTTCTAAGTTCTGCACACACGTCTGAAAGCTGGGGAAGTCCACAGCACTTTAAATGCAGTACCGATTCTTCAGTGACTGAGCTGATTTCTCTTTTTTCTCTTTTCTGCTGACCACGTGTTGGTCAACCATCCCACCATACTTCCTGTTTTTCGGAATTGGAATTTCCATTTGATCCTTGAATCTTCTTTCTTTCAAGCACCCTACTTCATCCAGTTCTGTACTTCATACTGTTAACTCCCCTAGGAAAACTTGCTCCACGTCTAAACCATTTTCTTCTCTCTGCACGTTCTGGTTATGTCTAGTTCCAGTTATCCCCTAGCCTGCTCTGAGCTTCCTGCCTGCTCCCAAGCTCTGCTCCTCTCCAGGCATCCCCCACCTGAGCTGGCATGGTTAGCCTTCCAAATGTACACCTTATCTTGTCATTCCAAAACTCCTTCACCCTGCTCCCCTGCCATAGCAGCGGATTTTTACTTTGTGTGTCTTACCACCTAAGAGGGCCTCTGTTGTAAGGTTGTGTGATCCAGACAGTGGGGATTCTGGAGCACCACTACTTCCACCAGAGCAGCTTTGAGAGGTGGTGGTAGGGTGGTTTGTTTTTAGAAATGGGTCCCTTTAGGCTGGATGTGATGGTTCATGCCTGTAATCCCAGCACTTTAGGAGGCTAAGGGATCTCTTGAGGCCAGGAGTTTGAGCCTAGGCAACATAGCAGTACCTTGTCTCTATTTTTAAAAAATTAGCCAGAAATGGTGGCAAGAGCCTGTAGTCCCAGCTACTTGGGAGGCTGAGGCTGGAGGATCCCTTGAGCCTAGGAGTTTCCTTGAGCCTGAATTTGAGGATGCAGCGAGCTATGATCGCATCGCTACACTCCAGCCTAGTTGACAGAGTGAGACCCGGTCTCTACAAATACATACATATGTATGTATATAAAAGGACCCCTTTAGTTCTAATAAAAGATTCTCTACCTTTTTTTTTTTAAAGGAAAACTATGGACTTACAGATTATGGTATAAATTCATTTATTGCTTTTTTAAATTGGAGCCTACCTCTTAAAATATAAGATATGAATATATATATAAATATATATAAATGTGTATGTGTGTGTGTGTGTGTGTATATATATATATATATTTTTTTTTTTTTTGAGAAGGCTCTCTGTTGCCCAGGCTGGAGTGCAATGGCGCAATCATGGCTCACTGCAGCTTCTTCCTCCCAGGCTCAAGCCGTCCTTCCACCTCAGCCTCCCAAGTGGCTGGGACAATAGGCATGTGCCACCACACCCAGCTAATTTTTGTATTTTTTATAGAAACGGGGTCTCATTATGTTGCCCAGGCTGGTCTTGAACACCTGGGCTCAAGGCGTTCTACCACCTCAGCCTCCCAAAGTGCTTGGATTAGAGGTGCCCAGCCAAAACCCACCTCTTCTTTAACCTTATCACCTGCCACTCCCCAACTCCGCAACACCACTCAGTCTGTCTACCCTTCCGGGTCACATCAGACTACTGGCCTTGTCCTTGGATAAATCTAACTGCTTCATGTCTGTGACTCCAGGGAATGCACATTACAGCACCTGGTACAAAATAGGTGCTGAACAAGTATTTGCAGACTTCTGTTTTTGATCAGAAAGGTGAGCCATCATATACATCTGTCACCAACCCCACCCAATCATGGTTTAGCTCCACCAAGCCTGTGTTTCCCAAAGTGTATTCCCTCATCCATCCATCAGAATCACCTGGCTGTGCTTGTTACAATATAGGCTCCCCACCCTCCCCCAGACCTACTCATTCAGACCTCTGGGATAGAAGGTAGATTTGTAACAAATGCTGTAGATATCCAGACTTGAGAGTTACTGCTCTATGTATTGATCATATCAATTGAGCATATTATTTACCAGTCACCGTTCCAGGTTATAAGATTGCAAAGATGACTACACCTTGGGTCTTGCCCTCGCAGGAGGAGTATCGCACATGCTGAATGTTTCAGTAGTAGTGATGAAGAATTCTGAGAGGTCTTGAGTTCTAGAGGGACCCACCCAAAGGGTGCAGTACTTCAAAATACATTCCATTGGTATGGTCCATAATAACAAATCTGATATGGGAAGGTAGGGCTGAGCTTGACAAAAGGGACCCCAAAATTACCCTTATTCATAGAGTGCCTACTGAGACTAGATTGGGGTGGAGACTGCATGGAAGGGCCATGATTGGCTGGGAGAGAGTGGCTGGCATCTGAAATTTGCTTGTCTTTTTTCCCACTCTTGCCCTCCTGAACCCATAAACTCTAAATGGCGCTGGATTTTATTTTTCGTAAGGGGTAAACGTCCTCTGAGAACATCTGGCAGCGCAAGGCCCTGACATAGGGTACTTCCATCCTTCCACCTCAGGTCGCTGGTTGCTTCTTGTAGAAAAGTATGAGGGCCTTAAACATCCTCACTCAGAAAAGTTTCTGGTCCTTACCTGGTACTAGCTGCTCAAAAACATTTCTGCTTTTAATATTACAGAGACCATTTACTTACTTCCAAACCCAGGGAACATGGCAACAGTTTAGTGATCTGGCGTGCGGATAGTTCAAAACTTGGTCTTTCTTAATTTCATTGTCAACTCTAACACTGCTGTACTTCTCTACTCATCCTACATGTACTAAAGGATTAATATATCTCAAGATGAAAGGAGCCCCACTTGCTACTGTCAAAGAGCTGTAAGATAGATTAGGAGTGACTATAGGAAAGCAGGAAGAAATCAAAATCAAATAAATATGCATAAATAAAACCTTTAAGTGGTGTAGATATTTTCAGCAATGCATTATTAACTGTCAGTAACAGGGCTTGAACCATTTTTGTATGTGACTCTCGATCAGACAGGAAGCTGCTGTAGCCGTAAGCCACAGATCTATCTAAAAGTGATTAAAATGAAATCATCTTTAATGGAGTGAATGGCATACGAGGGGCATACTTAATCATGTAACTGGGCTGTGCAAATTTTCCCTCTGACAGCTGAGCCCAATGTTGTAAATCCAATGGGAAGACCGGCGTTTCGGAGATGTAGCTCTGGCTTTTAAGTCTTCCTCTTTAAAGTGGGTTTTCTTGTCTGAAACAAAATCGTGTCTCACATAAGATGGAATATTGTCATCATTGGTTTTTTCAGCAAACATTTATTGTGTACCTGTGTATTGGGCATGTGTATCCAGTAATTGGGTATACTGTACCATATAATGTTTCAGACATCTCTTCCCACTTTAACTTGTTAATATGTACTACAGTTTACTCCTTTGTGTTAAGCACTGAACTGGATACTGCACATAATTATCCACAGTATTCTCACAGTATTTAATTAGGCTATATCAGCAACATTTTACAGATGAGAAAATTCAGAGAAGTAACTTGCCTGAGGTCACACAGCAATATAGAACAGAAATGGGATTTGAATTAGGACTGTATGATTCCAGGCCCTGGTGTCCCTGACCCCACTGCACACTGCTTTCCTGTGAACATGAACATGGATGGGACACAATTCTCTCATATCTTATATTCTAAAATATCAGAGCTGGACAGGACTTAAGAGGTTATCTGGGTCTACCACTTAATTTTATAAATAAGGAAACTGAGAGCCAGTTTCATGGGAGATGATTAAGCCAAGAATCATCATGCTTCAGAGGTTGCTGAGGAAAGAAGAGAGCCCTTGCCTGAAGACCTATATTTAAATGCTTTTACAGAACTATCCTTCACATTTAAGGATAACCTCTTCTTCATGTCTTTGGGTGTTGACAAATGCATTTGTGACAATGGTGATTTTTACATTTGTCTTGTGATGCTGTAGTTTATTAGATTTTACTTTCCAAGCTAGCATTTCTTATGATGACTTGATTTAGATGACATAGGCCAACATGTCTCAAATTTTAACGTACATACAAATCACCTAGGGTTTAGCGGGTCTCATGGGGACCTGGAGACAGCCTCTCTAACAAGTTCCCATGTGTTGCTACCCATTGCCTGGTTGCACTTTGAGTGGCAAAGGTGCAGGCAGGGTTTGAAGAAACCTTTTCAGTTTCTTTGCTTTGTAAGAAGTATCTCTAGGTATACATATGAATCATAAGTGGTGCTATGGCCTGATAAAAGATAGCCAGGTAATGGTTAAGATAATTTCCTTAGGTATTTACAGAGGCCTCTGTCCCCATGAACTTTCTTAATGAGCTTAGGCTGTAGCAATTACATCTTTAAAAGTGGGGTTTAATGGGGAAGGCATATTTGGAAAGTCTGAATGGAGGAGTGTAAGCTGCAGGACGGCTGGGGCCATGTTTGGTGCAGAGTGTGTTTATGATGGTGCCAGGCCAATTATTGGTCATGCAGGAGCTGTTTAGGGTAATGACTAAGGGCATGGTTGTCAGGTAGCCTTTGGTTCAAGTCCCAGATCTCCCACTAACCGATGGTGTATATTTGGGCAAGTTACCTTATCACCTTCAGACTTATTTTGCTTATTTTTAAAGCGGGGTTGCAGCTGTTATTTACCTGAGGTGTTTTAATGAAGATAAAAGGAGATCATGTATGCATGCACAACATGATATGTGGTCTTTCAATTATTGGGGGCTCAGCATTTCTAGAATAAGAAACAGGATAAAATGCTTTCAGGCACTTCACTTCTTCCTGAATCGTGTTATTTATATTACATTTTGGTGTATCTTTATTGCCAGGGATTCTAGTGGCATCTAGCCTTCTCCTGCATCTCCATTTCGGTGCCTTGCCAGCAGTATTGCTAGATGTATGGTGAAGAAGCAGGAATGGTTGGCAGGAACAGTAGGTGGGTCCAAGGAGGGATTTGACACAAGATGTGCTATGGGACACCTATGCTGACAATGACTGCTCAGTTATTACTAGGAGTCAGCCTCGTTTAAGGGGAAGGTCATGGACCTTAAAGCCAGATAGACCAGGAGAAGAACCCAGACCTGCTACTTAAAAACAAGTTCACTGAGCCTCAGTTTCCTAATCTGTGAAGTGGGGATAATGAAACCAACCTGACAGGATTGCTGTAAGAATTAGAGATAGTATCTGGAAAACCCTTTCATATCATATATGCTTAATAAAAGGAAGCGATTGTTACATTAATATTATTAAATAAAGAGGAAACTCCTGGTGGAACAATTCATATTCTTTAACCTTATTCATCGAGGGGGGCATTTATTGTTCCGTTGCTGTGTTCTCAGCTCTAGTTGTATACTGTGGGAGGGCGGCGTATGATTCAGAATATTCTGAACCAGGGTCCTGATTCCTGGGTTCTGTGCTTTTCCATAGCTCTGGCTGCATCTCCTACTAGGAATGGTCATTATTAGCACATGTGTTCCTCTCTCAGCTTTCTTTCCCATCTTCTATGTCCCAAGAGAATAAAAAGACGATATGAACATTGTTTCTTTGCCTTTGGGAGCCTGGGGAATTTCCGAGAGGAGGGATGTTGGTTCTAAAACATAAACTCTATGGGAAAATGTCGTTTTCTAGAATGATCACCATTGTATCCCCAGCAGCCATAAGAGGTGTGTAAAACATTTTTGTTGATTGAATACATTTTAAATCCCCTGAGACTCTTTGTTACATGTTGCCAGCAGGGTGCGTGGGCACCGTGAACATCCTGGCCGGGGTGATTCTTCTCTGTTGTGAGGGCTGTCCCGTGCACTGTGGGATGTTCAGCAGCACCACTGGCTTCTACCCACCGCATGCCAGCAGCACATCCTCAGTTGTGACAACCAAAAATGTCTTCAGATATTGCCAAATCTCTTCTGGGGAGCAACATCACCCTCAGTCAGATGAGCACTTCTGGTCCACAGAGACGGGGTTTGGACTAGGGTTCTGCTGGGAAGGGAAGGTTTGTAACATGAATGAAAGATAAAGATTTTTAAAGCTATGAGAACATACTGTACATGTGATACCAGTGAATGTTTCCTTCCTTGACACGCATTACAAACATTTACCTTCAGTTGCTACAAGTGTCTACTGGGGTGACAGGGAAGAGAGGTGTGGTTGCCAGCTGCCAAGGCTGCAGCATTGCCACGAACAGCTTGCACTGCTACTTTAAGAAACAGTAACCGTAGATGATACAGCTGTGGTTCAATTTTGAATCAGCAAGTTCAGTACAGACCGAACCTGTTTACAGGGCAGATCGTTTAAAAATCTTGGGTTATTTGCTCTTTTGAAATTGATTCTGTGGCTATGGCCCAATTTTGCTTGTTAAACAAGTATGAAGTTCGGGTATGAGGTTTAGGCACATTGGTGTTTTTCAGTGACTGTTGGAATCAGATTTGGCTCACAAAAGGACGCCATGCCTTCTGCTGGCCAGCCAGGCCAACTACTTACTACCATCAGTACTTCCCACAACACTGTTTTGCTACTTTGAACCCTGAATATTCAGAAAGGTGCCCAGCAGCTGGAAAGAATCTTTAAGAGCATAGAATCACCCTCCTCCATGAAGAAATTAGGAAACTCAGTTTCCGTGGAGCCTGACATCCTCCTTTCTTGCTTTCTTTTTTATTTTTACTTTTATTTTTTTTTGAGATGGAGTTTTGCTCTTGTTGCCCAGGCTGAAGTGCAGTGATGCGATCTTGGCTCACTCTAACCTCCGCCTACCAGGTTCAAGCAATTCTCCTACCACAGTCTCCTGAGTAGCTGGGATTACAGGTGCATACCACCATGCCCAGCTAATTTTTTGTATTTTTAGTAGAGACAGGGTTTCATCATGGTGGCCAGGCTGGTCTCGAACACCTGACCTCAGGTAATCCACCTGCCTTGGCCTCCCAAAGTGCAGGGATTACAGGCATAAGCCACCGCACCTGGCCCATATCCCAATACATCAGTATCATCAGGTGTTAGTCTGTTAAAATAGGGCTATTGTTGAGTATGATCCTTTTGGTTTTTGTGAAGATCTTCCCTACCCTGTGCCATTGGAAAAACTATTTTAATATTGTTTCTTCTCAAAATATTATATAGATACAGTCTTGTATTGAGAATGGTGTTCAGGCCTAGAGGTTGCGGCTCAATCCTGTAATCTCAGCACTTTGGGGGGCTAAGGCAGTGGGATCACTTGAGGCCAAGAGTCTGAGACCAGCCTGGGCAACATAATGAGACCCTGCCTCTACAAAAAAAAAAAAAAAACGATAATTAGCTGGCTGTGGTGGCATGCACCTATATAGTCTCAGCTACTTGGGAGGCTGAGGCAGAAGGGTTGCCTGAGCCCAAGAGATCGAGAATACATTGAGCTATGATTGTGCCACTGTACTCCATCCTGGGCAACAAGAGTGAGACCTTGTCCCCACCAAAAATAATGGGTTTCAGCAAAAATGGTGACCTTGCTGAGAACATACCAAAAGAGTCAACTGTAAAACTCCATTAAAAAGTGCAAGTGTATATATGGCTTGGATGGGCAGCTGAGCAGTGAGGGGTGAAAAGCAGGAAATCACAGATGGGTCACCTGTATTCAAATCACTTATCTGTGGCCATGGGCAAGTTCCCAGACCTCTCTGGGCACCAGCCTGCTCACCTGTAAAATGGTGATAAATAATATTGACAGCTGCATAAACAGAGTTGCAGGGATTCAGTACTGCAACGGAGGTCAGAGGCTCAGCACGCTAGCAAGAATTCGGCACAGTAACTACATGTTAGTTGTTGACACTGTTGTGTTACACTAGTAAGCACTTCCTAGTTGTTAGTAAGCACTTCCTAGTTAGAGTCTTTTTAGGGCCTCTAAAAATGTGATTTCTTAAAAAAAACCTGGATAATGAAACTGAAGGGACCTGCGTAACTTTATATAATTACCTCCTGCACTGGAATACGAGTAAAAGACCAGACTATGGAGACACAGGCATTTAAAAAGAACCATATATAACAAATGCTCATCAGTGATTTTTTTTGTCTAGGTTAAATAGTATTATCCTCACACTGTATTTGCTTAAAATTGATACAATACTGTATGAAGCAAACATTCAAATTACACTCACTCTAAGCCATTTTAAATTGAAGTAAACTGTAAAGATTAGTTAAAATTTTTTGAAATACACAGTTTTTTGAATGAAAAAAATGCGAAGTATATTTCCTTTTTTGGGCCCTAGAATCCTACCCCACAGACACACACACACACACACACACACACACACACACACGCACGGAAGAAGCCCTGTGTTTACTCTCCTGTGTGCTTTGGGGGAATCCAGGAATGTGGGCATATGTAGTAGAGCAGTCAGTTAAAAAAAAGAGAAGTCAGATTTTAATGTAAAAATGATAGATTTTTCATGCTAACAGTCTATTCAGAAAAAGTTTAAGATTTTAAAAGTTGTTTCCCTCATTTAAAAAATAAAGTTGAAGAAGACATAAACACTTACATTAAATAGCCAAATTAATATCTATCCAAGTTGATACTTCAGTAACTACAGCCCAGTCAATCCACATGGACTGATGTATTTCATGAGGGGCCCAGGCATGAACTGTCATTAGTAAGGTATTGATTGAGTACTTCATTCTTTGCCACACTCTTCGACATTGTTATTTTAGGCTTAAAGTCTGACAGCAACAAAATGCAGTCATGGTGGTTATTGTGGATTTGCTTTTCTAAAAACAATGTCCAGCAAATTTAGTTGTAAATTCAGTGCTTTACAGTGGGTTTCTTTATTGGGCTGCACCTGCTCAGTGGAAGTCTCTTGTTTTCCCTCAAACCGGTCAGTGATTGTGCTTCCTTAGTGACCTTCTGATAAGGGAGCTGTATTCAGAAGTGCATTTTTTGTTTTTTCCAGACAGAGCCTTGCTCTGTCACCCAGGCTGGAGTGGAGTGCAGTGGCCCAACCTTGAGTTCAGGCAATTCTAGTGCCTCAGCCTCCCAAGTAGCAGGGACTACAGGCAAGCACCATTGCTTCTGGCTCATTTTTGTATTAATATTTTTAGTAGAGGTGGGGTTTCACTGTGTTGGCCAAGCTGGTCTCAAACTCCTGTCCTCAAGTGATCCACCTGCCTCAGCCTCCCAATGTACCGGGATTACAGGCATGAGCCACCGTGGCTGGCCAGAAATGCATTTTTGATATTCAAGTTTGACTCCTAGGGAACATTCACTGGTTCATAGTTCAAGGACTGTAGTCCTTGCTGAGCTTTCCCCAACCCAGGCATGGGCCTTTGGCATCGCCTCCACCTCTGTGCTCCTGTGAGTTTTGTGTACGTCTCCAGTCTGCAGCGGTTTTGCAACTGTCCAGAAAGTACAACATACTGAGGGTCCTTGGGGACAATGTCTCTAGGGTCAGTGTCTGGTAAAGAGCATTGCTTTTATAGATTCCAGATCCTAGTGGGTCAGCTGTGATTAAGCTTGCTGTGGTTTCTCCTCTCAACAAGTTTCTTATTTCTCACCAACAACCAGATGCAGGCTTTCAAGCATTATTTTGGGGGTGATATATAATCTTAGGCTGATGTAATTGTACCCCAACATTTTTGAGCATGAACTGCTAATTCAGTATAAGGAGAAAGAAAAGGTGGCAGGAATTGAGAGTCCCTAAGGTTTGATGGGACCAGGTCATTTTTACCATCCCAGGCAATGGTGCTTGGTAAAGCCAGTTAAATTGCATAGTGTTTCTGGTGACTAAACCTGTAGTATGTTGCCATCTAGTGGAACATATAGCAAACTAAAGATTAATGCAGTCTGACCACAAAGTTCAGCTGAGCCGATTAAATCAGCCAGAGAACTGCAAGTATTTTTTTCAAGGCAGGTGTTTTGGTAACGTGCAAATTCATATGAAACCAGAGTTGACTTTTCTTAAAGTAGGCAAATGGTCACTCTGTTTTTCAAGATTGCTTGAATATTTACCACCAGATTGCCAACAAGTTTTCAAACATGTCACTAGATCAGGACACTGCATTTTTGTTGTCATCTGTACAATTGGCAGTTTCTCATCTAAAGTCCTAGAGAAAATGCTTGGTTAGCACTAGGTTATTTTGGTGTGTTTTAAAATGTGATATTAAGGTGTCCATTCCCTTTCTTATTAATCCATACTTACCCTTTTTTTCTATTAAATTTCCAAGAATAAATATGCTGATTTTTAGGAGACGCAAACACATGATTTCACAAAGTAGGAATTTCACATTTTAAATTCTAACGAGCATCCCCAAAATGTCCAGTCCTGTGGTTTGAGACCTGATTTTTAGGAAGACCTGAAAGATTCTAGTGTGTGCTGTTTCGTGAGCACTGACTGCTTGTTTTGTTTGTGTCTTTGTCCTGCTCCTGCTTGCCTAGATCCCTCCCTGGTGCCACGGCAGCTGAGTGCGCATCCAATCTGAAGAAAATCTACACAGTACAGACAGTACAGGTAAGATCAAGAGAGGGATGAACTGGATTAACATGGCACACGTCGGACACCTAGTCACCCACCTTGAAATCTGTTGTGCTGGCAGCCACTGTCCAGGGTTCTGCTCTGGAGTTGGCTCTTGGGTCCAGGTTGGTGAAACTGCCCTTGACCAAGTCCACCCCAGGGCCAGCTGAGCACACAGTCAGGTGGCCTCTGCTCTTCTCTTGGCAACCTGTTGAATCTTTATTTACTACCTAAACCTTTCATAGACCGACACTAAAGGCAGACCGCAGTGTGGTTTAGCGAAGGTTCTTAAGACCTTTATCTGTGTCCCTGTTCAAACTCCAGCTCTGCCACTGCCTCTCTGTGCCTCTGTTAGCCATCAGTGAGAGGCAGTGGTGCCTTCCCTGCAGGGTTATTAAAGATTCAGAGGTCACATAGGGAGAGCAGAATAGTGTGGAGCATGAAGGTGGAGAGTCTCTGCTTGGTTTCCTACTTCGCCTCCCAATTCCATCGTTCTAAATTAGGCGTGAAACCCCTTCCATTTCTGTAAAATTAGTATAATGGCAGCACCTACCTTCATGGGTTACTGTGAGGATTGAATAAGATTGTTTATACCATACTTAGTGGAATACCTAATACATAGCAGATTCCCAATGAATGCAAGCTCTTAGTTCTATTAGTTCTTTCTCTATCCGACTCTGAGGGTTAACATTGAAAAAACACAACTGGCCAGTAGCTTATGCCTGAAATCCTGGCACTTTGGGAGGCTGAAGTGGGTGGGTTGCTTGAGCCTAGGATTTCCAGAACAGCCTGGGCAACATAGACACCCATCTCTACAATTTCATTAACAGTTAACTGGGCCTGGTGGCACACACCTATGGTCCCAGCTATTTGGGAGGCTGAGGCATGGCAATCACTTGAGCCTAGGAGTTCAATGCTGAAGTGAGCTGTATTCACACCACTGCACTCCAGCCTAGACAACAGAGCAAGACCCTGTCTCAAAAAAGAAAAAACCTGATAGATTGAGTTGATCCCATTTCTCTTTTCTGCAAAAGCAGATTTTATCCATTTTCTCCTGTCTTCTAGTTTAATGTGCTGGTGCGGGTAGAATAAGACTTTTGAGGCTGCTTCAGAGTTGCATTGACCATATGTCCATGAATTTTCTAGAAGGGACAGGTTTTAAATAGCTTGCCTGTTGTATCCCTAAATCTTTTAATGTCTTAGAAATTCCAATAGATCAGCATCTAGATTGTGTCTCTTAGGCAGCCTGTTACATACAGAAGTAGCACAGAGATCCATTTTCTTTTCAGGCTGTGGTCCCAGTATCTGGTTCAAAAAATTTGGCGTGCATAGTTACAAAGTCCCAGGAATCTGATTGTAAGGTGCTGTGTGTGGCTACCAAGGGCAGTGAGCCGGCTGTGAAGACACAGTCCTGACTGTGGGCCATTTCTGGTGTAGCGGGGGAAATGACATAAGGGTGTGGGAAGCAGAGCAGCAGTGCCGCTGTGAATAAACATGCAGTGCCAAGCACAGGCAGCACCGCAAGGCAGCTCGAGGGCCACCGTCCAGAGAAACCAACACGCTCAGAGTCTGGGTTGCCTCCCTGCGCATCACCTCTTCTGTGGATTCAGGGACTTCTGTTGCCTCTTTCCAGCAGCCATTTTGTAACCCTCAGAGCTCTTGATTGGAAGGCCTGTCCTCATGTAGAGGCTCTCAGAGTCTCATTAGACTTTTCCCAACCCACATGACATTGGACCATTGACCATCAGGGCTATGTAAGCGGTTCCAGGGCTGACACTAGTCAGATGAGGGGACTGGCTTGGGTTTTCTGACCTCGTGAGGTAACCCAGGGCGTTTAGTAGAGCCTCTGAATTTACAGTATTTTAGGGTCATCAGGGAGCAATTTAAAGCATCCAAGCAGGCACATATTAGGAAATACTTCCTTTGAAACTGTACTTTATTGGGATATAATTTATATACAGCAAATGCAGATTTCTTAAGTATAACTTTTGACGAAAGGTACACACACACAACCATCACGCATATCAAGGTGAAAAACTTTCCCATACACCAGATAGTCTCTTCATGCCCCTTCAGCCCCCATCACTCAAAGCAACCACTGTTCTCATTTCTCTCACCATACATTCATCCAGTTACTGAACTTTATATTAATGGAATCATACAGTACTATATTATTGTGTCTGGTCCCTTGCACTCAATGACTATTGAAGGATTGAATCAATGAATGAGGCCGAGCATGGTGGCAAATGCTTGTAATCCCAGCACTTTGGGAAGATCATGTGAGGTCAGGAGTTCAAGACCAGTCTGAGCAACATGGTGAAACCCAGTCTCTACTAAAAATACAAAAAATAGCTGTATTAGAGTAGTGGCACGTGCTCGTAGTCCCAGCTACTAGGAAGGCTGAGGCAGGAGAATCACTTTAACCCAGGAGGTGGAGGTTACAGTGAGCTGTAATTACGCCACTGAACTCCAGCCTGGGTGACAGAGCAAGACTCTGACACACACACACGCGTGCACACACACTCCCAAAAAAACAAGAATGAATGAGAAGTTAATAAATGAACCACTTGGGGCTGGGCGCAGTGGCTAACGCCTGTAATCCCAGCACTTTGGGAGGCTGAGGCGTGTGGATCACGAGGTCAGGAGATTAAGATCATACTGGCCAACATAGTGAAACCCAGTCTCTACTAAAAATACAAAAATTAGCTGGATGCAGTGGCACGTGCCTGTAATCCCAGCTACTCAGGAGGCTGAGGCAGAAGAATTGCTTGAGCCTGGGAGGTGGAGATTGCAGTGAGTGGATACCGCACCACTGCACTTCCAGCCTGGTGACAGAGCAAGACTCTATAAATAAATAACCACTTTCCTGAGTCATAACAGACTGCTCCTGTAAGGATTCTGTAGGCTGCGCATTCTCAATGGGGTCAAAGGGTGATTTTTGCATGGGGAATGGATCATTGAACAAATCTCATTCTTGCTATATACAAAGCATAGATGTCCACGCAGTCCATAAATGTATATGATGTCTCTGTGGTATTAAAATTTCATCATGGGTAATTAGGAAAAAGGGTTCTTTTACGGTCTAAGGGGGCAACAGTGAAAAAATGTCTGATAAACACTACTTTAAGGATCAGGAAGTTCCTTTCTGTCTCAGCTGTCTCTGCTCCCTCAGTTTCTCATCTGTAAAACTGATGTCGTAATAGTGCCTACTCCCTAAGGTTGAGTGGAAGTTAGATGAGCTGGTATATAGTTCTTAGTAGATGTGGCCAGCTTTTACTTAAGTGTTAGTGAATTCTACCCCTCAGCTCCATCAGTTATCTGGCTAGGGTGTGGGCTAGGGTCGTCACACTGCCTTGGTTCGTGTCCCATAGCTGACACTTACTAGCATGGACAAGTTACTTAACCTGTCTGAATCTGAGTTTACTCATATATAAGATGGGAATCATTGTGATGGTGATTTTATCATGCTGTTGTGAGAATGAAATGATACAATGAGGTAAAGAGCCACAGTAAGTTCCCAATAGTAAGGTATGGTCATCTGCCATCATTTGTCTACTTCTCTTAAGACATCTTTTCATGCTTTCTTCAACCATATTTTATATCAGGAAACTATATACCACTGCTTCTGGATTATTTATGTCAAGTGATTATACTCTGGATTGCACCACTGCTAACACCTCTTTGTATGTAAGGATATTTAACATATCAGTGACTTTGGAGATTTCAGCCTGTGAGTGTCCTTAACATCTGATAAATTGTCCTTAGTATTTAAGAACTGGCCAGGATATTGTCTTGCAAGTCATTTGAGAATATGTTTTTTCCCACTTTTTATTTTATTCTAGGATTGTATATTGATTTTTTTTTTCTTCAGAAACAGTGTCTCACTCTGTCATCCAGGCAGGAGTGCAGTGGTGCAGTCATAGATCACTGCAGCCTCAAACTCCTGGTCTCAAGAGATCCTTCCACCCCAGCCTCCTCCCAAGTATCTAGGACTACAGCCATGTGCCACCACGCCCAGCCAAACTATTTTATTTTTTGTAGAGATGAGGTCTTGCTATGTTGCTCAGGCTAGTCTAGAATTTCTGGCCTCAGGCTGTGTTCCCAGCTTGACTTCCCAAAGTGCTGGATTATAGGCATGAACCACTTTGGCCTGTACGTTGATTCATTTACTCTCACTCCATTAGCTCTAAAAAAAAAAAAAAAACTTCTCCAATCATGTTTATGTTTTCCTCCCATATGTGTTTGGATGAAAAGTAAAAATCATGTGATATTAATGATGGATTTATAAAGACATATGTGTCTTTTTATACTTTGGGGCTCTTTTGCAAATCAAAGTAGATGGGTTTGGGAGAGGAATTGTTACCCCATCTATTAGCTGAGGAGACTGAGACAGGAGGCAAGTGGCTCAAACATTCAGTGAAAAGAGCCCATCATGCCTTGTCTCTAGGACTGGAACTCCCTCCACTTCCAGTCCAATTCTTTTTCTTTTCCTTCCCCTAATTGAGGTGTAGAGGAGGCTCAGCCTTCTTTGGACCTGGGAACCTTTGATGTAGATACTTTCATCACACCCAGTAGTAATTCTCTCTGCCTGGAGTTAAATTCATTTCTACTTTACTGCCTTTCTTGGAAAATTATATTTTACCTCTAGGTGTGTTTTCCAGGTGCTTATTTATTCTTTTACTCTTTGTGAACCTGTCCAGATTTTCCACATTTCTTTTGTGGTTTTGCATCCTCAGCGGTTGCAGTGCAGGATAGAAAATGGCTTTTAGCTAGGTGCATTGGCTCATGCCTGTGATCCCAGCTACTCGGAAAGCTAAGGTGGGAGGATTACATGAGCCCAGGAGTTCGAGTTCAGCCTGGGCAGCATGGCAAGACCCACATCTCTAGGGGGGAAAAAACCAGAACACAGCTTTTGAACAAGCCCTGTTTTACCTGTTAGAGAATGAAGAGCTACCTGCCAGATGTGATTTGCAAGAGAAGTCTCCTTTGTCCACAGTTTCTTTCCATCTTACCTGCTACAAGACTAAAAATTCCACCCCTGAAAACTCATTCCTGTACAGCACTCTGTCTCAAATCTCAGTTATTTGATGTATCACCTTCAAGATTTTGCCACACTTGTCTCACTTATGCTACATTCGACCCATTATTTCTTTTAAATTGACATTTTATTTAAATTTGCATAAAACAAACTCCATATTTCCTCTATAAGTGGAAATTCAGCATCGTTTATCATAAACAGAAAGTCTTTACAAAGAATATATATAACCCATTAAAATTAAGAAAATGTTTCCCCTGCATATGCCATACTTATCCTGTGTACTGTCGATAATATCAAGACTTCATTTCATATCAACAAGTCAAGCCTCCTGGCTGTGGTTGTGCAGTTATGGATCATTAAGTTAGGGCAGCAGATTGCTTTCCAAACCCTTGGGAAATGAGGGCTCTTCCTTCAGAAGAAGAGGTTTTATAGGTCAGTATTGATCCTAGAAGATGATGGAAAGATTGATTCCAAGTACTTGCTGCCCAGGGCACAACAGGACAGCCCATGGTGGGTGGTGTCCTGTAATAGAATGACCTGGAGTGAACCACTTGGGTGAAGGGAGGGGCCTGAGAGGAGAGAGGAAGAAACCCAACACTGAAAACAAAGAGAAAGAGAAAGACCTGCAGCCAGGTCCACCTCATAGTTCTGTCTAGCACAGACTTCACATCAAGTATAACAAGATTCTTTATCCATCATTTACTTTATTCATTATATGCATAGTAGGATCAACATCTATAGCTACAACCCAGTTATACAGAAATATAGCTGAAGTTAAATTGTTTGTGCTCCTCCACATTCTCAGCGGAGGGCCATTGTGTGTGTGTATTGGGGTGGGGGTGAGATTTGACTTTGTTAATTAAAGGTAATTTAGTCACTTCATCTGTGAAACTGGGTCTCTTCCAATTTTAATCTCTTTTGGGGAAAATGACCACCCTGTTTTCCTTCTCCACATGAGCAGGCATATGCAGAAATACCCTTGGCCCCTCCAGACCTTGGGCCATGCCCACCACCTTTGGCCCTGTTGTAACCTCATGTCATGAAGACCCCCTACTGTGCACACCCACATCCAGACCCCAGGCCCTACTGTCCATAGGCTTTCTAGCAATTTTAAGCTTCAGATTGGGAATTTAGAAAATGTTGGCTGCCTTCCCCTCTACCCCACCAGGAGGAGGGAAACTTTATAAGGTTGTGGCAGGCCCGGCAAGAATAACGCTCCCTGCCTTCACAGCTGTTCTCAGACCTGGCTGCCATATTGCCCAACACTGTAGGAATGGGGGTCTTCTCTGGGATTCTTGGAGCCTCATGGGCTGCACCAGGAAGCAGGTTCCACACTGCTTTGTTCTAGGGCTCCCCAAACTTTGGATGGGGCTCTCTCCCATCATTTCAGGGTTTTAACCCCACTCTCCTCTCACTCCATGCTTTTAACCCCCAAACTCAGAGTTCGTTTTTTCCTAACTGACTTTCTATGTGGTGGGAAATTACCCTCACATCCTGTCACATCTGTCTACTCTATGATCACAACTCCACAGTTGGGCTCACTTTAAGTCAAGCCCTTCTTGGAATTCAAAGGAAAACCCATTTCTCTCTCAAGTACCTAGCTCTTGTAAATCAGAAGGACTTCACTTTCAGCTTTTGTGTCTGCTGTGAGTTAAAAACATCCATTAAGCTCTTCAGTAGCCTACTTGGTTCAGACTTCTATTGGCCCTGCACATAAATACCACTGATTCAGTCCGTGGGAAGCCCCAGGCAACCAGTAATAACTAATGAGCAAAAATATCTGTTTAATTTTTGAAAATAGTCTCCTGCTACATGTGCCACAACTTTGGAATACATCTTGGATTTTTTTTTTTGTTTTTTGACGTATATTTGCGGAGTGGTTTTGTTTTTTACTTGTTTTACAAAGCAGACGTATCACTTTGTTGTCTGTCGGCACATGGCATCTTTTCTTCTGAAGAATTTCCAAGTGCATTCTTTTTCTTCAGAACATTCCAGTAGGAAATTTGCCAGCTTTCCTGGTGATGAATGATTATCTATTTGGCAGAAGACTGTCCGATGGGGCATAATTGCTCCTAATAGATTGGGGATTTATCAAGTGGTCAGCGTATTAGTGGGTCTAACCATACTTTGCTTCCTTCCTTTGGCCTAGCAAGTGCTTTCACTTTGCATTTCATCATTACATTTTCCAGTGAAATAGCTGTATCCTTATACAGAGGAGGCAACTTGGGTTTCAAGGGCTACATGGGGCCTGTGAAGGTTATCCTGAGAACCTAGGTCTTAAATCTAGCTATTAGACTCCACTGGACAGGTGTCTTCCCTGCCTCAGTTTCTCAAGGAGAGGTGCCAGACTGATGCTCCAGAACATACCCACCAAGGAGTGGATTGCTGTGGTCCAAAGCTGATTCTCCCGCATTCAGCTCAGTTCCCCAAGGACTCATCACAGTGCCCTGTTCACAACTGATGGTCACAGATGTTGACTGAATGAATGATGCTCAACTTTTATACCTCTTCTAGTCCTAGGGTGATTATTAAGGCTTTTAAAAAAGTATTTAACCATCATTAATAAACATTGTGCTTAGTTTTACTGCAGTCTTCTATTTGCAGGCCTAACAGAATTAATTATAAGCCTAATGGCTTTTGAAATCTATTTGTAAGGTTTTATATATAATAAAATTTAAGTGTTTCCATTTTCAAGATGTGTTCCAAAGAGTATAATCTTGAATCACCAGGCTTCCACTGTAACAGACCTTTCACTTTTGCAAGGGCGGAAGAGGTTTTTAGAAGCTGAGTAATGCTAGATTCCTTCCTGTAGGTATTTCACCAGCAGACATACTTCACAAATATTCTACACATTGGATGAGGTTTGCAACAGGGAAACAGACCAGTTTAATGGCACATGCTTTTTAAATAGGGCTTTTTAAAAATGGTGTGACTGGATATTTCACTCCTATTTTGTGCTCAGCACAAATATTTGCTTTAATGAATATGTTAAGTCTATCACTGATCTTCTTGGGCTGTAATCTCTTCCTGTCAAATTTGCCAAGCCAAACAGAATCAATCAGTTGTCTGTTTTTGTTTTCAAGAAAAGCTTCTAAAGCTCCAGTCCTTAGCATGATCCTTAGAGTGTTTTTCTGATCTTTGAAATGGAAGAAGTGTTTTGTTGTATTTTTTTTCAATGTGCTTTGAATATTAGGTTAGAAAGTCAAGATTTGACTGAGCCCAGTGGCTCATGCCTGTAATCCCGGCACTTTGGGAAGTCGAGGCAGGCAGATCACAAGGTCAGGAATTTGAGACCAGCCTAACCAACTTGGTGAAACCCCATCTCTACTAAAAATACAAAAATTAGCCTGTGTGGTGGCACACACCTGTAATCCCAGCTACTCAGGAGGCTGAGGCAGGAGAATCGCTTGAACCCGGGAGATGGAGGTTGCAGTGAGCCGAGATCACACCACTGCCCTTCAGCCTGGGCGACAGAGTGATACTCCATCTCAAAAAAAAAAAAAAAAGTCAAGATTTAACAACTTTGACAGGGATATGATGGCAGGAACTTTGGTTTGTGATGCCTTTAAGGAGACTTGAAGTTTGCCAGCACCAAAGTCCTCTTAGTTTTACCTTAGGCAGGGGTTTTCATCTTAACTTCATTTCTGTGCATAAATTCTACAGAGGTCAGTGCCACATCATAACCGGGTTCTCAGGCTGGAGTTGACAACCACCAGCCTCTCGGGAATTATGTGCATCTTACTGGTGGGAAAACATATTCAACAGCTGTCCCTCTTTCTGGGGTTTCGTGATCTGATTCCTGGCTGCTAAGATTGGAGAAAGATGTGCCAAAAACATATAGTAATATCTTCAAAGAAAATAGTTGAGTGGTTAGGAACAGGGGTTTGGGAATCAAATTGCCTGGGTTCAGATTCCATCCCAGCCTACCCACCCTCACACCACAGACAGAAACTGAAATACTGGAATAATCATATTGGCACGATAGCAAAGCATTTGTGGGATAGGTACCTCCATAAAGGCAGATGCGTGTTTGAGGAGCCACTATTTTTACAGTAGCGTTCAGCTGCTTCTGACGCTAGCACCATTTTAGTAGGAGGGCAGCAAGGCGGATTCTCAATTAATACATCTATCATCCTATATATTTTTTTGCCTTCAGTTTGATCTTATAGTTCATCATTGCCACCTTTGCAGTTAATTCAGCTTTATTATTTTTTTTAACGCAAAACAGGCTTGAACAACCTAGCAGGATTATCTTTCAGCATAGATAAAATTCCATGTGACTCAATTCATGAGCCCCAGGATTGATTTTTCTAATTGCTCTTTTACTCATACTGATTTCCTCAGACCCACTGGGAGACACAGATGATCACCCTATGCTTACCTCACCACACAGAAAAATATTTCTTGTTTGCACAGTAATTTTGTGCATAGCATTCATAGCATAGTAATTCTATGACCTACTCCAAACAAATGGGGAAGCATTTTCTTCTTCATAGCCTCAGTCCTCATCCTAATCCTAATGGTCATACCAACCAGTGACTCTTGGGCAAGTTCATGTTTGCCTGGTGTCCTTATCTTTAAAACAAGGATAACAGTCAAACCTCCTCCTAAGACTGTCACTAGGATAAGCTGCATAAACGTGGAAATGTTTATAGAACAAAGCCTGGCACAGAGGACAGCTCCAGACCACTTGTCTTTGCTAAGACTCTTCCTGTTTTATTACTATTACTTTATTATTTTTGTGTAATCTATTTCTGTTTACCAGTTGCCCTGTGTCTTAGTTCAGGCTACCATAACCAAGTACCATAGACTGGGCAGTTTATGCAACAAACCCTTGCTTCTCGCAGTTCTGGAGTCTGGAAGTCTGAGATCAGGGTGCTAGCATAAACACATCCAGGTGAGGGCCTCTTCTGGTTTATACACGGCCACCCTCTCCTTGTACCTTCATGTGACGGAGGGAGGGCTGGCTCTCTTCATCTTCTCATAAGAACACCAAGCCCTTCATGGTGGCGCTACCTTCATGACCTGATCACCTCCCAGAGGCCCCACCTGCTAATACCATCCTATTGGTAGTTAGGGTTTCAGCATATGAATTTGGGGAAGACACAGACATGCCGTCTATCACACTGTGTATCTTGCGCAGCTTGTTGCATCGACACCTAAGCTTTTCCCTGTTCCTTTAGCAGCGGAGACATAAGGGGGAAACAGTGTCTAAGGTGGTTTCTCTTTGCCATCTCCTTTACCCCTCAAGCCCCAAGCCACAGCATCACAGACTCCTTCCAGGCTTAGAGAGGAGACAGGGTCTATTATAATGAAATAGTTATAAATATGTTCAGTACATACATTCAGTACTAAAGGCTTTAGTAGATACTATCTAGCGTCAGAAAAGTCGTTAGCAAAATCCTTTCCAGTTTTATGTGTGGACATGTTACATAGGAATGTTTGCTTAACCATAGCTTCCTGAAACGTAGAACTTGGCACAGCATCAGCAAGGAACATCTTTTCTTGTTGTTGTGTTTGTTTGTTTGTTTTTGAGACAGGGTCTCACTCCTGTTATCCAGGTTGGAATGCAGTGGTGAGATCTTGGCTCACCTGCAGCCTTGACTTCCCAGGCTCAAGCTATCCTCCCACCTTAACCTCCTGGTAGATGGGACTACAGGCATGTGCCACCATGCCCAGCTAATTTTTTTTTTCGTAGAGATGGGATCTTGCCACATTGCCTGGGCTGGTCTTGAACTCCTGGGCTCAAGTGATCCACCTGCCTCAGCCTCCCAAAGTGCTGGGATTGCAGGCACGAGCCACCAAGTCCAGCATTCTTTAACGTCGTATACATTTTCTAACAGAGAATTAGAAGGGATACTGAGAAAAATCTATTTTGAATGGATAAAACAATGAGAATAACAATGTTTCTTGAATGCGTTAATTTTATAATCTAGCAGCATAATAAATGAATACTGGGTATATTAAACAAAGTGTTTGTTTTTCTTTCAAAGATATTCTGGAGTGTATACAATAATATCCCTCCTGTGACTAGTCTGCCTTTGAGATGTAGTTATCATTTAATGAGAGGAGAGAGGCGACCACTCTGGTAAGTGTCTAATGTGCAGTTTAAGGTGAAGGTGGGAGGGAAATGTTTGTGAACCTCATAAAAGATCGTATCACCTGAGATGTGTGTCTCACATCGACCACATAAAAAGTCTGTGATACCGATCATGGCCCAGGGTTGGGGGGTAAGTGTCCTCCTGCTTTAATAGCTTGATGTAGTGATGAAGATGGACAGTAAGTTAGTTTGCCCAGTTTAGAGTCCCAATTAGTAATGAATCTTTATGTCATTCAGTCTTTCTGAATTATTTACTCATTAATAAAATGGAAATGTGTCTCATCTTGATTAGTAGCAAATGACAGAAACCTAATTTGTTTTTGTGTTTTTTGTTTGGTTGATTGGTTTACTTTATTTTTCTTTTTTTTTGAGACGGGTCTCATTCTATCACCCAGACTGGAGTGCAGTGGCACCATCACAGCTCGTCACAGCCTTGACCTCCCAGGCTCAGGTGAACCTCCCACCTCAGCCTCCCAAGTAGCTGAGACTATACATGCATGCCACCTCCCCCAGCTAATTTTTTATTTTTTATTTTTAGTAGAGATGGGGTTTCACCCTGTTGCCTAGGTTGGTCTTGAACTCCTGGGCTCAAGTGATCTGCCTGCCTCAGCCTCCCAAAGTACTGGGATTACAGGAATGAGCCACCACGCCCAGCAGCCAGAAACCTAACTTGAGCAAAAAAAACTGGAATATGTTTTTACCTCTGACTGGGAAGTTCACTGGTAGGGTCGGTTTCTGGCAGATCCAGCTCCAGGGTTATCAGGAATCTGATGCTCCCCACCAGAATTATTTTGCTTTATCCTACATTGATTTAATTTTTGGTTTAATTATCTACCATCTGAGATGGCAAAGTGGCCTTCATATGCTCCTTTACCAATGTTGGCACTCAGCAGCCAGGATAAAATCCCAGGGCTGGCTCTCATTGTCCCACTTTGGGTCTCTTTTCCATTTCTGGCCAATCACAAAGACTAGGAAGAGGCAGTACTCTCATAGGCTAGCCCGTGTCACAGGCCCATCTTTGAAGCCAGGATGTGGAATCAACCCTGCCTGAGTGGATCTCGCAGAAGAGTAGGGGGCAGGTGGCTCTTTAGAGGGAAACTGGGATGCTCTTACCAGAAAGGGAGCAGATATTAAACAGTGACACACAGCGGATGTCCCCTACAGGGTTATACATGGTTGATAGGAGAATCACATGAGACAGTGTTGTGACTGTGACATTGACGTGTAAGGGACTTCCCATGTATGAAGCAGCCATATTCATTGTCAATCCCAAAGTCGAGGGAGCCTCTCTGCACCAACCCTTTGAGGATGAGGATCATAAGCCCCATTGCCCTCCCTGCCCATGTAGACACTGAATGTCACTTTCTGCCCTCTCTATCCGTAGCTCCTTCCTTTTCTTTCATCTGCTTCTGTTTCCAACGAAAGGACTGGGGGAGAGTTTATTTAAAAATGTCCAATCTTACCCCAGTTAAAATGGCTTTTATGCAAAAGACAGGTAATAGGGAGTGCTGGTGAGGGTGTGGAGAAAGGGGAGGCCTCATATACTGTTGATGGAAATGTAAATTAGCACAGCCACCTATGGAGAACAGTATGGAGGTTCCTCAGAAGACTAAAAGTAGAACTGTCACATGACCCAGCAGTCCCACTGCCGGGTATGTATCCAAAAGAAAGGAAATCAGTACGTCGAAGAGATATCTACACTTCCATGTTTATTGCAGTACCGTTCACAAGAGCAAAGATATGGAATCAACCTAAGTGTCCATCAGCACATGAATGAGTAAAGACTAGGTGGTACATTACACAATGGAATAGTATTCAGTCATCAAAAAAATGAAATTCTGCCATTTGCAAGAACATGATGGAATTGGAGAACATTATATCTGGTGAGAGAAACCAGGCATGAAAAGACAAATATCTCATGTTCTCATTCATATGTAGGAGCTAAAAAAAACAAAAACAAAAAAACACCCTTAATTGACAGAGAAAGATAGTAAAATGATAGTTACCAGAGGCCTGGAAGTTGTGGGTGATGGGGTGTGATAAAGAGGGGATGATTAATGAATATAAAAATACAGTTAGAATGAATGAGGTCTTGGAGCATAGTAGAGTAAGTATAGTTAACAATAATTTATTATGGATTTCAAAATAACTGAAAGAGTGGAATTGGACTGTTCCTAACATAAGGAGATGATAAAGGCTTGAGGTGATGGATAGATAAATACCCTGATTCAGTCATTACACATTGTATCCATGTATCAGAATATCACATGTAGGCCAGATGTTGTGGCTCAGGCCTGTAATCCCAGCATTTTGGGAGGTCAAGGTGGGAGGATTGCTTGAGGTCAGGCATTCAAGACAAGTCTGAGCAGCAAAGTGAGAGAGACCTCATCTCTAAAAAAAGTTTTTTTAATTAGCCAGGTGTGATGGCACATGCCTATAATCCCAGCTACTTGGGAGGCTGAGGTGGGAGGATTGCTTGAGCCCAGGAGTTCAAGGCTACAGGGAGCTATGATCATGCTGTTGCACTCCAGCCTGGGTGACAGAATAAGACCTAGTCTTTAAAAAAAAAATTCAGATATACCCCTTAAATATGTACAACTATTAAGTATCCACAATAAAAAATAAAAAATAAAAATGCCCAATTATTTTTGTTTTAAGGTCATCTGTTGTTAAACTAAATGTATGTAGAGATATTTAAATGTATGTAGAATCACTTGGTCCTGAGTCTAACTTTAAACGTTGGTCTTTGGCCCAGGGAAGAGGAGAGTAATGCAAAGGGCGGCGTATGGAAGATGAAAGTCCCCAAGGACAGCACGGTAGGTTCCTTCTGATCCTCATGGAGAACCAGCGAGGCTTGGGGTTGTTGACTGCCCGTCATCAGCATTCTGTGCTTTGCAGACAGCCTATTTACTTGGCAGTCCCGAAACAGGCGAGGGGTGAGAAATTCTTTTCTGACCTCGATGATTTTCTGCCTTATACTGTCGCCTTGAAAGTGTATAATTGTGCTTCTCCATAGACGTGGTGTAATATGTGACTGTATGATGCAGTCTGCAGGAGTAAATGCCTGTGAACTTCACAGAAAAGCTGGGTGAATGTCTTTATGGTGGGCATTCCCTTGACAGCCACGACAAACACAGGGCAATTGGTTTTATGAAATCCGAAGCAGGATCTTTCCTTCCAAAGGCTCATCCCTCCTCTACGGGGGGAGCAAAAGCAGTTCTGAGAATGACCATGGCACAGAGAATGGGGAGGCTTGGCATTTCACCATCCTTTGGGGTTTCATGAGAGTCTATGTTCCATCTCCCTCTGGGGCTGATGAGAACCTGGAGGGTGTGATGACCTGGTGGGATGCTGGTTTGCAGTGGTCAAGTCTCAGAAACCCAGATTTCCCAGAGTGAGCTCTAATTCATCATATTGACTGGAAATGAATGTGAACACTAAAATCGGTTATCTTAAGCCCTGGAAAACCAAAAAGCTTCTTTGAAAATGGACAAAGGGGAAATGCTACCCACTTTTACCTTTTCATGGTTTCTTTCATGTGGATAACCTCAAAGAACTGTAATTTCTCCAGGGACCCATATGCTTGAGCTGGAGTCATTCTCCTATAAGCACATACCTAAAGATATGACCAGATTTATTTGTCAAAGGTGCAAACTATTAGTCAAGATGTGAAGCTCCAAGGTTTTACTGTTATTTGGCCTACATAATAAAAAATATCAGGGGAGCAGAGAATATAAGAGAATGAGAGAATATAAGGTGTTCTTAAAATTTCATTATGAACACTTTTTGCCTTTCCGTGTTCTTTCTTTATTCACACTAGACTTTGAACTCTAGCAGAAGTAATCATGACCTCAGCATTCCTTGAAAAGCAGCTGAAAGGCAGTTTTGTCCTCTCTCTCCTTGTTAGCTCACTTGGCTGCACTGGGTCACAAATAATAATGCTTTCATATCCGTGCAAATGCCCTCATCTCAGGCAGTTTAGCCTGCTTTTCATCATCAACCAGTGGGAGTCTTGTGGGCCAAACTTGTGTGAATTCGAAGCAGAAGGGTGAAGTTTCCCTTCCCCTAATGGCCTCTCCCAACTCCCAATTTCATCATTAACAGCTTAAAGGACTGTAGCTGGACAGATAGAAAACGGAAGCAATGATTCCTAGGTGGGAGACTAGCAGACCAGAAGGGATGGGCTAGGAAAGAAAAGAAAAGGATGAAAGGTCACTTTTCAGTTCTCTTCCTAACTGCCATGGCCTTGGTTAAAGATTCAGCAAGACTTTAAGCTTGTCAGGACATAATAATAAACACTGTTATTATAGTTAATATGTATTGAGCACCTGGAATATAGCAAACACGCAGCTGTTTATGGCATGGATCTTAAATGTTAAGCCCTTTTATTGCAGTCATTGTACTAAGCCCTTTGAGCACACTTGTTGACTAATTTCATACCCACAGCAGCCCTGGAAGGTCAGCCCTATTATTATTTTCTTGTTCACCTAAAGAAACTAATGATCAGAGAGGTCATTAACCCACCTGGTTTTCAGATAGCAAGCAACCTCTCAGGATTCAAACCCCATTTGGGGGCAATTTGGAGCCTGTGAACCACAGGAAGGAGGATAAATGGGACTAAGAACTTTTCAAAGGAAATAGTGTGAGTGGAAATAATGTGGCTGTCTGTTGGATGGCACTAGCAGATCACGAGGAGGAAGAAACTCCAGTCTTTCTCATTGGTAGGAGGCAGACCAGAACATGCACTGAACCTTCCAGGGAAATTACATACATTCTTACATACAGTTCTGTTGCCTCCCATAAACAGTCTGCCTCAAGTTAATGGAATTTCCCAAGACTCTAGTATTTAATAAACAAGAAATATCCTTCAGTGTTCTTTACTTGTGTAACCTTTGAAGTACTTTGTAAGTTGTAAAAAAAAAAAAAAAAAAAAAAAAGGATTTTCTGGAGAAAGACTTTACTAATAGCATCCACATATAATCAGCTTCTACGTTTTGAATCAGTGAGAGGTAAAGAAATTGGAAAATTTTAAGTCATTTCAATACATTTTCCCTAGAAATTCTTCTGAATTTCAACAGGGGTTTCACTAGCAATTAGGTTTTGCCAGACTTTGGCTTATTTACATCTGTGTAAAGTTATTTGTAAACCAGTAAAAAATATGCCACTATAATAAATGTTTGCACCTAAGATTTGGAGGTTATCTGTGGACTCCAAATATGGGCATAGAAAGTATATGTGATGTTGAAGAAAACATAACTTGTTTAGCTCCTGAGGATAATTATCTAAAAATATGTGTGTTTTGTTTGTTTTTTATTCTTTTCCCACATCAGTCCACAGTTTGGAAAGAGTTGCTGTTGGCAACCATCGGGGAACAGTTCACAGACTGTGCCGCAGCAGGTAAAGCAGCCCACGGCTCCGGCCAGCCCTGCTTCGTGCGCTCCTGGCTTGTGCTTGTTTCTTGCATAAGTTTGTGGTCATGTGTTTGACTTTTTACATGTTTTGAAGTTGTTTATTTTGGAAATACAAAGTTACTCAATTTTTTTTTTCATGTGATTGTGGTGTTTAGTGTTAGATATGTGTGCCTATGTCCATATGTATATTTACATATGTGCCTATTTATACATGTAGGTATATATTCACATATATTTTTCCCTCTTAGCGCAACTTAATAGTATCTGTAACCATCTGTCCAAAATAAATAGGCAGATAAGAAAAATCTGACATTAGCGGGGCTCTTAACACAAAGTAGATTCCCTTTATCTGTTCCAGTTCTTCCAGAAGGGGAAAAGGCTTTCGGTGTCTAGTGAAGTTTGTAGGTGGTCAAGCACAATCCTCTCTGTCCTTCTCAATCCCAACCCCTTCCTCTTCTTCTCTCTGTCCCCTGCTCAAAGAGGACTAGAGTGGTAAGTGGGAACTGCTCATCATTATTATGCATGATTTCATGGTGGAGGATAAGACAGAAGTTCTTCAGGGCTTTCCTTTGGAGACCATTTTCCAATATCCAGGGTATTTCTAAGTGTTTTATGTTTATGATGAACCTACTCAAAGAGCAGAATTTAATTGCTTGTTTAAAGTTTTGTTTTCTTTTTGGGTAGTTCTTCTGAATGCTCCTGAAGGAACATTTAGAATACTATTTTTCCTCCCCAGCTTTCAGTTTTTCTTTTTAGCTAATGACAATGATCAGTTGTCCCTTGGATGTCTTAGATGGGACTATGAGAGCCCTGTAGGTCTTACCAGTCCTGGGACACAGTTCAGATTCATCTCACGAGGAGTTCCAATCATTCCACTTTTGTTTTGCTTACTTCTTATACCACTTTTTATTCACTGAAGACAAAACCTGGGCTGTGCTTGGTAGCTCATGACTGTAATCCCAGCACTTTGGGAGGCCAAAATGGGAGGATCACTTGAGGCCAGAGATTCGAAACTACCCTAAGTGACAGAGAGAGACCCTTGTCTCTACAAAATATGCAAAAATTAGCTGGGCATAGTGGCATACACCCATAGCCCTAGCAACTTGGAAGGCTGTAGTGGGAGGGTCACTTGAGCCCAGGAAGTGGAGGCTACAGTGAGCTATGATCATACTACTGCACTGCAGCCTCGGTGACAGAGCAAGACCCCGGTTTCAAAAACAAAAAAAAAAAGACCTGGATTAAGATAAAATTGTCTGTAAGTACAGATTCCTTCTGTTTTAATAGGGAATATTTAGCAACTTGATAATATACAGCCAAAAATGTATCCCATGTATAATTATAAACACATAAATCCCTGGGAGAGGAGGTTTTCTGCATCAATTATTCCTGTTTCCAGAACCAGGGAAAAGTAGTCTAAGGTAAGTAATGAATAGCCAATATTGAGTAAAGAAGACCAGTTGTTTTGTGGTTGACTTGGGACATGAGAGCACCATTAGCTATTAACCATTAGCTTTTCCATTAACCAGCTCTGCCACTTTAAGCAAGTCAGCTAATCTCTCTGGGCCTCACTCCCCTCATCTTTAAGCAGTGGCTCCTCCCAGCTCTAATGTCTTATGTTGCCAGTACCCTAAAATAATCAAGGTTTTGCTGGTTGATTCTACTTATGAATATTACATGTTTGCTGATAGATCTGCCTTTGGATAAGAGTTGCAGCCTTTTTTTGTTTTTTTAACTGAGCCATTTGTAAAAGTGCTGTGCTAGTAACTATGCCTGGTTACCAAGAGCCAAACCAAACTGAAATATTGACAGTTAAGCATGTTCAGCATCCATCAGTTATGTCACGCTTTGACCAATAGGGTAGAAATAGGTAACACCAAAAGACTGGAAACATGAGCATTTCCCCAAAAGGGTGATCTTGTGACTTCATGGCCGCTCTTGAAAGTGGTAAACTGCAAAGCTTCCCTTCTTATTTGATGATTTTTATTTTCATATAAAATATAATTGAGCTCTGGAAAGACTACTTTTAAAGTGTAAATTACAAAGTAAGGAATCTGTACCTAAAAATATTTTCTTGATGGGGTAAAAAGTTTCTGTGAATGGCCATGATAAGGTACTGTCTTTTTTGACTCTTTTGTTTAAATGTAGCAGATACACAGAAGAATACACACGTTGTATGTGTATAGTTTGAGAAATAATCACAGAGTAAGCATATAACTTTAGCATCTAGCTGTACAAGCCGGACATTACCAGCCCCCCAGCAACCTCTGCTGTCTTTCCTTCCTTCAAAGGTAGCCTCCAGTCTAACTTCTAACATCAGAGGCTAATTTTACCTGATTTTGAGTATTTATATAAATGGACTTATTTAGTGTCAAGTCATACACATTTAGCCACGATCAATTTCATTTTAAAAAAGAAAAGAATACAGAGGAGAAGGGAAGAATGGAGAAATTACTGCACTAAATTGGGTATGTTTTTATTTAAATTATATCCTAATACTGAAATGTTTTAACTTCCAGAAGACAACTAGAAAAACTGATGGCATGAATATTTAGATTTATAGAGGCTAGCAAATTAGGCCGAGCATACTAACTAAAGCAAAATTTTCTTATATTGATAATACTTATCTCTCACATATTACTTATTGATGCTGTTTATGAAAGTCCATAGAGTTGACTGTATTTCATTACCATGTCATGAACAAGGAAAACCAGGAATCAAAAGTTTGTGTTCCTTTCATTTTGCTGTAAATTAGTGTTAACAAAGTGACTGCAAGGGAGGATAAAACAGTATGACACCTTACTATCCATCTGCCATTCTCAACTATGTACAAGCCAGCCCTAATCTGGAATTTTGTTTTTTAAAAAAAGGCCCACCTTAATCAATGTAGATAAATGCGTTAACATTCATTCACTGAAGGACGACCCTAGAATAGCAGAGCTGTACTCAGAGATTTTACTCTTACTGTATACACAGTGCTAACAGATGGTCATTGGGTCTCTAGCCTACAGTATAATGCCCAACACCAGAAAAGGGATTTCTAGAGGGAGGCATCAGAGAGAGCAGGAAGAATTCACAGGAAAGGAGCAGACGAGTAAACCACAGAAAGCAGATGAGCAGCTGAGAATGCACAATCTGGGTCCAGTTAGTGTCGGGGCATATAGTGCTGACCACTCCAGGGTCCCGGAAAGCTTGGCAGGAAGTCAGGAGAAATTCTTGCTATCCTTAACAGAGACAGCAAGGCATCAAGGAAGAGTTCATTTCAGTTCACTTGGCTTTCAGAGGGCAGGGAATTATGCAACCCATTTTAGAAAAAAGTCTCATCAAAACAGAGTAAGAAATAGTCACAAAGCTTTGGTCATGTTAAAAAGGGTAAATTACTTATCTGGAAAATGCATTTGGCTGGAACACTTTATATAAGTCCCTGGATAAATGGGCTATGACTGCTCTAGCTTTTGTGCACTAACTTGCTTTCTTCCAATGATTCCCCATAGAAACAATTACTTCTTACAAGTTGTCTTGTGCCACCTTCTTTTTTCCATCTTATCCTTAACTTTCAGATAAACTGACTAGGTTCTTAGAAACGATCAGACTGACTTGAAGGTATCACTCATTTATTTTTTTCCTGTCTTCCCCTCAGATGACGAAGTAATAGGAGTTAGTGTCAGTGTTCGGGACCGCGAAGACGTCGTCCAAGTCTGGAATGTAAATGCCTCTTTAGTGGGTGAAGCGACTGTTTTAGAAAAGATCTATGAACTTCTGCCCCACATAACTTTTAAAGCAGTATTTTATAAACGTAAGTACTTCATTTCCAGTTATTACTCTATCTAGCTTACTCTATCATACTTTTAAAAATAGAAACCGTTTTGCAAATGCGATGAAGGCAGACTCATTTGAAATTGATAATTCAGAAAAGAATTCAGTAAACTACATTTAACTGTTTTTAAAAAAAAAAGCTTAAGTCTCAGAAATTAAAATGAGATCTTATCCTTGCCTACCTGTGTGGATCAGAAAAGGAAATAACAAATATTGGATTTGTTATTTCAAAAATTTGTACCTGAACTGACATTTGTGATTCCAAAAAAAAAAAAATTACATTCTGTTGGAAACAACAATAACAAAAATGTCATTATACGAACTGGCAGGTAGATATTCAGTCATCCCTTCATAAACAGGAATTTATAACGTATAACATCTGTATTTGCAGAAGAAATACATTCTGAGCACAGGCATGATTGAATGTTCTACTGAAATGCTAATACTTCCTCATTATGAATGACTGTGACACAGAACCGAGAGAGAATTCACGCCTAGTGGTGAAATGTTAACAGTATGAATAGGTGTGTGGACCCATTGTTTCCATCATGATTCATGTTCATTGCTTTTGTGTGCTCTTTTGAAAAAGTCTTCTTTTTCATAATGAAAACATCTTAGTGCTATTAAACCAATGTTTGGTAGATCAAACTGCAGGTTACACATTTAACAATGAGTTAGAGAAAAGGATGACAGCCCTACACATGTATGGTAAATTTCCTATATCAAAACTGTTCTTAGGGTTTTTTATAACCCATTTTTTTAAACTACCGTATTTCATTTATTCTAAGATGCTCTTGAAGATAAGATGCTCCGTGACTTTAGTATTACTAAAAAAGAAAAATAAAAGGTTCTCAATTAAACTGTAACACATTATTGATACCAGAGGTCTTCAAATATGTGTGTGGTAGTGGTGAGGAGTGCATCTTAGAATTGCTGAAATACGTTTCATCATTGCTTCACTTTGTCTAACTCTGCCAAAAAGGATAAAAAAAGCAAATTTTGTTTTGTGAGTATCCTAGTATGACAGATGATATTAACACTAAGGCCTCCCTGTAAGGAACCATATAATTACAGGCCAAATGACTCCAATGTTAAGCCGTGGGACTGATCTGGCACTGCAGATATTCTGAATTTTAAGTGGAAGTTTAACTAAAGGAGACACACAAATGGCAGGGCAGAGGTTGCTTCTTGGCTGTGCAGTGTAGAAGTTGCAAATTTGCTGATGCTATTTTTATTTTTTAGGGATACTTTAATTGTATTTTCACCCCAGATATTAATTGAAAGGGCATCAAGGGGTTTTCTTTTTTTATTTCACAAGACTAGCAGAAACTCTACAGAAGGAAGTGTGTTTTATTGGCATTTATGTATGGGGCTAAAACATTTTTTCCTACCTTTGAACCAGCTCCACACTTGACTCCAAAGAGGAGAACACCAATTTGGAGTAGTTAAGTCAGGCACTTTGGATTTTTGTCCCACTTCACCAGTGTGACCTTGAGCAAGTGTCAACTTTTCATCGTTTTACTTTCTCATCTGAATATCGAGGAGGTTGGTCTTAGATGATCTCCAAGGTTCCTTCTACTTCAGAATTCTATGATTAAGTTTCCAGGTAGCACATGGGTTAGCAGGAGGCTCAAAACAGGTGATAAGATACCTGTTTTATCAAATCATAAGGCCATAGAGTGGTTAGGCTAGTTTTTAGGGCCATGGCAATAATCACGTAAGACTGACAAAGGGCAGGGTGATTCACTGCTTAGCTTTTGTGATGGCTCCAGGGAAGAAAAAATCCAAACGAAGGGAAAGAAAACTGCAGCTCGGCCAGTTGAATCAAATAGATACCCCAGGGGTAGAGGTCATTGCAAAGTATGTAATACAGAACTGAGTAAGGGGCTCAGCAGAAATTCGTATTTTAAGGGCATAAGTTAACATTTAAAAACTCAAAGATTGTTCAAATAAAATTTGAATTTGAAAAAACAAGCAGTTCTCTTTATTGTAAACAAAGCAGGCAGTCCTTTACTCAGCAGGGCATACACCATTTGCTGCAGAAGTGATTTGGAAAAATGAGGTTTGAGCTGAAATCTTTTTCACAGCAGGATGATGTAAGTTGGAAATGGCCAGTTCATGCTTTTACTCTGGTTTGGTTAATAGGATCCTAGTGTAAGTATTCCCAAGTTTACAGAAGGTAGGTGACTGTAGATTTTCCATGTAGAAAGAAGCCAAACATGTTTAGTCATGGCCTCTAGCAGGTGGATGGTGATTGAGCCATTGATAACTTACCTTTGATTTGGATACAGATTATTTGACTGAGAAACTCACAATGCACAGTCTCCACTCCCCGACCAGCCCCACCCTGGCCAATTCTGCTAAGTTCTTCAGAACAGCTGAGTGACAAAGGTCTTTTCTGGCGTGAAAAATGTTTAGAGCAGGAAGCTGGAACCCAAATCTGCCCCCCTCTCTTCACCGCCCCCTCCTGTTTCTGTATAGGTGTAGCTGATAATGGTTTTCACATTTTTCAATAGTTGGAAAAAATCAAAAGAAAAAGTATATTTTGTGACACATGAAACTTATATGAATATCAAATTTTAGTGTCCATAAATAGTTTTATTAGCATAGAGCAATACCCATTTGTTTCCATATTGTCTATAGCTGCTTTAGTGCTACAATGGCAGAGTTAATGATTGAGACAGAGGCTGGGCATGGTGGCTCACGCCTGTAATCTCAGCACTTTGGGAGGCCGAGGCGGGCGGATCACCTGAGGTTAGTAATTCGAGACCAGCCTGGCCAACATGGTGAAACCCCATCTCTACTAAAAAATATAAAAAGTTAGGTGGGCATGGTGGCAGGCACCTGTAATCCCAGCTACTCAGGAAGCTGAGGCAGGAGAATTGTTTGAACCCAGGAGGTGAAGGTTTGCAATGAGCCAAGATCGGGCCATTGCACTCCAGCCTGGGTGACAAGAGAAACTCCGTCTCAGAAACAACAACCACAACAAATGTTAATAATAATAATTGGGACAGAGACCGTATGGTTCATAAAGGCAAATATTTATTCTCTTCCCTTTCCAGAAAAAGTTTGCCAACTCCAGGCTTAGAGCAATTTTGTAATCCCTTTCTACCCAAAGTAACCTAAGGCTGACAGAACTCTGTGCACTAGGCACTCCCAGTTCCGAATGTCTCTTTAACCTATCAGCATTGTAGTATGCAACTGTGACCACCCCAGACTGCCCCTCACACCTAGAAGTAATACTGAACTTTGGATAGTTTTGTGTATCTGGATTATTTGGAAACCAGGTCACTGTAGTTCTATGATACCTCTACTGGACCCTGAAGCATAGTATAATTTCCTTGCAGATCAAACCATGTTTTCTTTGGTGTCTTCCCTAAATATCTGTCTTAAAAAGAACACACACACACACATACACATATACAATGTGAAATATTTGTAAAGTTAAAGCTGTGAGAAATATTCTACTAAATCAGTTCAGATTTCAGGCCCCCCTTAGGAGTGTGGCCAACCTGAGGTGACCTGGGAGGTATAAAGTGCATCTCTCCCATTGTTTTATCCAAGTGCGGAACAAGTTAGGGTAAACGTCCAAGATGATGTTGAAGGGAAAATAGACCTGTTCTGCCCACCCACTCAGCAGTAGTCTGAAAAATTTAGTCCATATGAAAAACACAGAGGCTAGGTGCAGTGGTTCACGCCTGTAATCCCAGCACTTTGGGAGGCCGAGGTGGGTGGATCACTTGAGCTAAGGAGTTCTAGACCTGCCTGGGCAACATGGTGAAACCCCATCTCTACCAAAAAGACAAAAATTGGCCAGGTATGGTGGCACACACCTGTAATCCTAGCTGCTCAGGAAGCTGAGGTGGGAGGATTGCTTGAGGCCAGGAAGTCAAGGCTGCAGTGAACCAAGATCACGCTACTGTACTCCAGCCTGGGTGACAGAGCAAGACCGTATCTCAAAAACAAAAACAAACCAATCAACCACACAGAATTGGAAGGGGCTTAAAAGGTGAAATGGGCCAGCCCATCTGCCTCCCTAGAACCCCATTCATTGCTAGTATGGGTAGCATGTTGGGGAACAAAGCCCCCAGAGTCCTTAATCACTCCAGCTTTATCAGACCTGGCTTCCTGGTGATGGTTAACCAGATCCAGGAGGTAGATTCTCACACTCAGTTTTTTGCCTTAGAGAAAATATTACGTATTTTGTAGGGTCTCCCAGTGCCATCTTCTACTTTAAACAATGTTAAGTCTTTGAAAATATTTTTAGTAGCATAATATTTTTTAATTCTAGAGTTCTGGCCAGGCACAGTGGTTCACGCCTGTAATCCCAGCACTTGGGAGGCCAATGTGGTGGATCACAAGGTCAGGACATCAAGACCATCCTGGCCAACATGGTGAAACCCTGTCTCTACTAAAATATAAAAAATTAGCCGGGCGTGGTGGCATGTGCCTGTAGTCCCAGCTACTCAGGAGACTGAGGCAGGGGAATTGCTTGAACCCAGGAGACAGAGGTTGTGGTGATCCGAGATCACACCATTGCACTCTAGTCTGGGTGAGCAAGACTCCGTCTCAAAAATGAAAATTCTAGAGTTCTGGCTGGGCATGGTGGCTCACACCTATAATCCCAGTACTTTGGGAGGCCGACGTGGGTCGATCACTTGAGGTCAGTAGTTCAAGAGCAGCCTGCCCAACATGATGAGACCCCGTCTCTACTAAAAATACAAAAATTAGCTGGGTATTCTGGTGTGTGCCCATAATCCCAGCTACTCGGGAGGCTGAGGGAGGAGAATTGCTTGAACCCGGGAGGCAGAGAAGGTTGCATTGAACTGAGATTGTGCCACTGCACTCCAGCCTGGGCGACAGACCAAAACTCCATCTCAAAAAAAAAAATTCTATAGTTCCTAATTAAAATTAGCAATTTTGCAAGCCAGACGATAGGGCTGAAAATCTATGGGGGTGGGGAACATGATTTGGAAAAATAAGACTTAGCAATTTGATGAAACTTCGTTTCCCATGGAGAGTGTTGACAAGTAGGGAGCAGGGGCACCTAGATATAATTGCTGTCACCCCGGTGTGGTTGTTTTGTTTTATTTTTAGTTTATTTTTAAAGATAGGCTTGTGAGTGGCTCTGTCTTGGGTTGTGTCAGGCGCCCCTCCCATCCCCCCGCAATGCATTTTGTGGGGCACATTTTCCCCTGTGGCATTTGCTTGCAGCCCAACATACTCTCTTCATCGGCTTGTCGAGATGACTCATCCTCCCAGGCACAGCAAGAAGAAACAGGCAGCATGCCCATTGCTTGTTTATTCCTTGTTTTAATTTTCATTATTACGTTTCTCAGGAAATGCACGCCTTAGCTAACAGTTACTGGCAAAAAAAACAAAAAACAAAAAAAAACAACGGTATTTGAGTTCTTGCCAACATTTGGGGAAGCTGAATGAGATGCCTAGAGGAGGGTTGGCCCATCCTTTGCTTAAAGTTTTCTTTCCTTTTTTTCTTTTTTGTTTTTTTTCTGTCCTTTAGCCCATGAAGAGCATCATGCTTTTGAAGGTGGACGTGGAAAACACTAATTGCACTCTGTAAAGAATTCTTTGTCCTTTGCTGATTGGTTTTGGAAACGGTCTTAACAGGAGGGAGAGTGAAGAGAAGACTTGCCGAAGCCGATGCTGGTCAATTTAGAGTGGGTTTCTGTCCTTGCAGATGGGCAATTAGGACTCAAAGTGGCAGGTGGGGTGGGGGGAGAGTGTGTGGGTTTCTACCATCACATTACTTGCTTTAAAAAAAAAAAACAACATTTTTTTTTGGCTTTCTAAATTCTCTGTGCTTTTCACCCTGCATTTTTTTTTTTTGCCCTTTAAAATTCCTTATTCAGCCTAATTATTGTTTTCTACACTCCCCTTTCATTGAGGCACAAGAAATCGGTTTCCCTTTAAGTAGCTCTGCTGTACCTAGTTAATGAGAATATGCATAATCATGACAAGACTGCTTTTGAATACCACACTGTACGAGGAGGAATACTAGCTTGGAGAAACCTGTCTTCTGATTATTTGTTGTGACATATTCCTACGTACTGTGAGCTGGGCATTGTTTTTTTCTATCCCAGGGAAAAGAAAAACCATACTTAATCTAATTTTGCACTGACAGCACACACATCTTTAATTTTCCTTTTAAAAACTTTTTTTTTTTTTGGTGATAAAAGGAAAATAATAGTTGGATTGCCTAACATGAAAACTATAATCACAATTCAGTGTCAGGATATAAATCAAACTCTAAGTCTTTGGACCCTCTGTGGAAACATTTCTAACCCGAATTTCAATTTGTGCTTTTCAACAAAAAAGCTTAGAGTGGTAGCAAGGGATTTCTCCCAATAGAAAACCTGATGTTTCTGATTTAAAGAGAAGGTGATATTTTAATTGTTTGAATTAAGCTTCCTCCAAAATTCAGGTGTGTTTGCCCACTTAGGGCTTTTCCAGTCAGCACTAACAGATTTTGTTAAATGATCCCTTTCCCTGCTCACATTGTGTGTCATTTCTCATCATTGATAGTCTTCCAGCCTGGGCAGCTGTCCCCGCCCTTTTTCTTGTAGGTGCAGGAAGTTAAATCTCATTGCCAGGATGAATGTGAACATTTACAAAGTTGAACTTTGAGCGCATTCTGCTCATATTAATCATTGGGATTGTTGATATATGTTGTATTATGCTACCAAAGAAATATTGGTTTTATTAGAAGGAAATGGTTATCCTCTGAACTATGGAGACTTGCTCAGAATACGCAGATTCCCCTCTCCTGACTTTGCCAAGCCTCTGGCTGCTTTTGCCTGATAAAGGGCAGGGCCATTCGAAGACACTTCCCCGGTTGGCTTGATTTTGGAGTCACGGAAGCTAGTGCATGCTCACATTTTTCAAAAAGGCGGTGCGTTGATGAGAACTTCACTGTACCCAGGAGTTTTGATTCCTCTTGCAGTGCTGACCAGCAGAGACGGTCGAGACTACTTTAGGCCTCCACTATGTGTTTGTAGATACAATTCTCCATTCAAACGTTTTAAAGGACTCTCAACAATATCTGTTTATAAATGTCGTGCCCTTCACTTGGTTAACCACCTCAGCCATAATACTTATCATCATAGTTTTTTAAAATGCTTTTTTTCTGAAATTGAGTTTCCTTAGTGACTTCAAAATGAAGTATAAGAATATCAGATCCAATTAGCAAAAGCCTGGGACTTGTTTCTCCAAATGTTGTACTATCAGTTAACTTGTTTTAAAATTATGAGTCAAGGATTTTAAAAAATTATTCTGGACATGAATTAAAATTCTTTTTTATAATATAAGTATTTTTCTGATAGATTAGAAAAAAAGGATATAATTGTCTTCACTATAATTGTCATATATATTTCCATAAGTAAATGGATTTCAAAGTATTTTTATTTTTTGAACTTTATTTAAAGCATTTGTGATGACATGTTCAACTTTTGCATGTATGTAGCCTTTGAAGTAAAAATAAAATGAATTAGGAATGTTAGGCTCACGTTAATATTTCCAGTCTCTGTTGTTTATGATCATGGAATATGACTAGCACACAAAGTCGATTTTTGCCCCAGTGAACTTCTGCAACTGTTTCTGACCCTTTCAAAAATACCAACTGTGAGAAGGATTTAATTTGCCTAATGTTAAAAACCTATCATCTAAATTACTTTCAGAGAGGATTTTGTCAGATTTTGGTTTGGAAATTGTTTTAATTGAATATTTAGTCATAATAGACTTTGTATGAACTAAGCTGATTTAATCAGTTTAAAAACCTCTCATTACCTTCTTAGATTAAAGAAGCTAATACTCTTTTGAGATAGAAGGAAATATTTTGTGGGGCATGTGACTTTTGTGTTAAGGCAGTTTACCGATCTCGGCCAATGTGGGGAAAGCACAAACTTCCAGTAGAATCCCGGTCTTTTCAGCCAAGTGTTTGCAGGTGCAGCCTTGGACTGTGCAAAGAACCGTATAGAAACCAAAGAGCTCGCTTTTTTTGTCTTTGTAATTCCTTAGGGTCTGTGATACATGCCAGGAAATCTGATTGAAACTAATATGCTTTTTCTTCTCCCATTATTCCCTAGATTGTTATATCACAGGCAGTTGCCTATATTAGGAAAGTAAGGACAAAAAATACTCATTTAAAGTAACTTGTCTTTATTTCGACTGTCTTTTGTAAGCACTTTCTGAACTGCTGACTTAACTCAGTTTTAAGATTTCCTCTTTCCCCCCAACTTTTCCACATTTCTTAAATAAGGGTATAATTTACTGCAAACATGTACATGTAATATAATATAGCTCTTAGATTCATGGTACACTTTGTGAAGCAAAAACATGAAAAGGAATACATAACTCTAATAAACTTCAAATAAGGCTAAGTTGACACTCTCTTACCCACCTTCTTGAATTTAGACCACATCTACACCAGGCACACAGTCACAAGACTTTATAGCTAAGAAGCTTTAGATATAATTGGGTCCTATAAGACATAGTATACGGTCCACCAACTGAGCCTTGGCCGAACTTGTCCCTTGTTAAAGACATAGGGCTAGCCAGCCACAGAGCTGGGCATTGAAGTCTGCAAGTTGCATCCCAGTGCAGGCATCCTTAAATGGAGAGTACTCAGAATCTGTCCACCTTAACCTCCCCACTAGCTACCCTAATCAAGCACTAAATACCTGATCCAATCTGGCCACTGATGTGATTCTGTAATCAGATGTCCTCTTTGTAAACAGCTCGTCCTTCTTGCCCTCTCCCTCTCAGAGACAGAAGTGGTGCTGGGGTTTGGAGTTTGAAAATAACCTTCCTATGACAGGAGATGGGCTTTTGCGATTAGTTGCCTGACTCTTACAGGATCCCAACTTGTGTCCTTAGACAAAACTGACAGCCTTTGGAACGATCACATGGTGGCGCTGCCTTCCAGCCAACAGTTCTGGCTCTGCAGCAGAATTTATCCAGCTATGTTTGTGGAATTCTTTTAAGATCCTACTGCATTTTGCCCCTATGCTTTTATAAAAATTTGATGAGAAAATGTAAAAATGATACTTGGCAATAAGACATTTAGCTTTCATGCACCTAATAAAAATGTGTCAAAGCTAGATCGCTCCAGATGTGCTTAAAATATTTCAAATCCTAGGCTCTCATTGGGCTAAGTGGTTGGGAAGAAAAAGAATAAACTCACATATAGGAAATACGGGAAATCTTTCATCAAATATTATGCCCAAAGAGAGAAAATTAGGAGTTGATTTTTTTAGCTCTGAATATGGAACTTCCCTTTAAAAATGTAAGTCTATCCTTCACCTTCCTTGTATTGTATATTTCTGTAAGATTTCACTTGTTACAAATGAAAGTAGAGGACTGCCTGTGAATTGTTTACTTCTGAAAAGAAAATATTGAGATCAGTTAAAATTACTCAAGAGTTTGATGACTCAGGATTGTAAAAAGCCTGGATCTCAACAGCTGGGAGGAGTCAGAGGGTGATGTGGAAAAAAATAGCAACTGAGGTGCAATGAAAAGTCCGTTTGAATCTGTGCTCATGTATAGCAATTAGAGTAGGCTACCCCTCTACTCCCAAGAAGAAATCCCAGATAGATTCCTTTCATGTCGGATTATACTGCTCTGATTTTATTTTCTATTGTTTTTACTTATGCATCCAAATCTAAGAATATTTAGGTTGACCCACTGAGGCCAAAAGTCACTGTCTTGTGTTTTAGAAATTCTTTCATGTTGCTGACATGAATCCATTTTTAAAAGAAAGCTCAGAGACTCTTAGAATTTTAGAGTGGAAGGGACCTTTGAGATCATCTACCAGTGCTTCTCACCCCATAGCATGAAGAAAAATCACTCAGATACTTGTTATGCACATTTCTTGACCCCAGCCCTAGAAGTCTGGAAGGATATCTGCATTTTTAACAAGTGCCCTAGTGATTCCAATGCTGATGGTGCTCAGATCACTCTTGGAGAACCCCTGATTTTATCCAACTCCCACAGAAGACAAATGAGGAAAGTCTCCCAACCCTAAGCCCTGTCAGGTGACCCGATTCTAATGTATGTTACCAACAATCTTTTGAAGGAAGGCTGGAGAACCAAAACCATTCATACTGAGACTTGAGTAGATGATGCTCGTAAATAAGAACTTTGTGGCTGGGACCACAGCAGTCATAGAAGCACATCTCTGGAAGTCCATAATATAAAGCCTTTAATACAGAGTGGTGGCTTTTCTCTTTTCTAAATACAATTTCAGCCTGTTAAGAGAAAAATTAATGTTCAGAAAAGTAGTTACTCCATATGTGCAGTAACTACTTTCTATGATGTCTTATGGCATCTGGGGTTCAGCATCATTGAACAAGATTAAATGAACGTTATAGAGCTATAAAATTGCATGTAAAATAACGCAAAACTGTTCAAATAACTATCAAAGCAGCCTGGGAATGAATTTCCACGAAAATTAATTGTCACTTTCAAAACATAGCTTAGCAAAGCTGTTACTAAACTGGAGAGATCCTTTAATACATAGAAATGTAAAAAAAATCAAATAAGTATTGCCTAAACTATGTGAGTGATAAGCAAAAGTCATTGTGAAGTCAATATTTTTTTGTTCATCATTGCTACTGAAATTTAGAGTCCCATTGTATATGTGTGTGTTGAGTGTACCTTATTAGAATATCCAATACAAGGGCCTTTGGATATTCTATGTTTTTGTGTCCTTCAGAAATCATGAGATTGAAGGAATCTGTGTTAAATGTTTTGGTTTTGGTTGCTGCCTGAAAAAAGTTACCAATTCATTTAAAGAAACACAAGATTTCTTTATGAAAATTTCAGTTTCTAATGTTGAAGTCAGATATATTTTTCTTCAACTTTTATTTTGAAACAAATGTTTATTTGGGATTTATTAAAGTGTTAACTTCTCATTATAGAACTGAACATGAAGTAAATTGAATGTTTGAGTTTTCCATAGAAAATTTATGCTACCTCCCATCTTTTAACATACGAAGAAGCAACTTTTAATGAAGCCTTAAGGTGAAAATTTTAATTTTAGCACTTTACATTACATGATGAATGGGGAATATTAAAGGACTTTGAGCATTTTAATAAACTTACAGGGTTTTTGTTTTCAAATAGAGGTATTAATTTTGTGGGTATGCATTAAATTCTTCCCGAAGTTCTCAGATAATGTGGCTTATAACCATTGTTTTTGTTTAAGTTTTAACACTGTCTTCTCAGTATTCATGTAAAACAAGTCACCATGACTTTGAATATATTCTCATGGAAAATTTATTTCAGTGATTCCACAAAAGAATTTTAAATTTTAAACTAGTGAGCACACTACGGCTTGAGACATCTAACATCATTTGTCTCAAATTTAAAATCTTATCAGTTGCATTGAAAGTTATTAATTCTTTAGAATAGTCTTACCTGTGTAAGTTGAACCAGGTTTGTTTGATTACCTTTTGGATCTGCTTGTGCCCCCACCCCCTATTTTATACCATCTGTGCCCTGTGCAGTTGGGGACCCTTTCACATCTGGCTACAAGCTGGTGTAATGCCCTTCCTTTTGATCTGGCTTCATCTAGTGATTTGCTCAGTATTTTTAAGGTCAAACTGAAAACTTTTCTGTTCTAGTTATTTTTGATTTTATATTGTGTGTTGTGTTTGATGTTCAGATACATGTGAAAGTTGCTTCTATAAGTTGGTAATTTTTATTCCAGCCTTTTGCAGCAATAAGGTAAGACTAGACTATATTTTTCTTATTTGAAAAGGTAGTGATTTATGTGTTCAGTGCAAATGTTTGGACTGTTCTTGCAATTTTCTGAGTTGGGACTATATTGCTATGAATTTATGCTTCTTCATTTTTCAAGGTAGTAGTTCACAGGGTTTGTATAAGTGTTAGTTTGTAGAACTGTATTTTGAGATATTTTGTAATTTGTTGCTGCTAATTCTCATTATGTATTGAGGTTCTTATAGTATAGAAATGTCATTTTCATCCTCCAGTTTTAAGAATTTCATGTGGTTTAATCAAACACATCACTTAATCATTATCAGATTCTGTGTGTGTGTGTGTGTGTGTGTGTGTGTGTGTCTTTGTGTTAATTAGCATAACCCTGTTTATTCCAACACATCTTAAAGGTTTCTGTCCAGCAGCTCTATTATGTTTGATGTTGCTGGCATGGAGTTTGACGCTTAGTAGGTTATCTGGTATTCTGATGGGAAGTAACTTCTGTTTTTACACTTCTCTGTTGAACACATTTGGTGACAGGGCTCATCTGGGTCTCTTAGAAAACACATTTTGCTTATTTTAATTCTTTTTCTTTACCCTCTACTAAAAATGATTTTGTTTTAGAATAAGTCAATTACTCTTCTTGCACTTTTGTGCTGCAATTTGCCCATGAGATACAGTTGTCCCCTGTTTCGCCAAGTAAAGTGAACTTACTCCTCCTTTCTGGCTGTCTAATATATTCCCTTAAAAACAGACTAAAGTACCAGCAAACTCTTACTTCTTCCATTCATCTGCGGACTTTCCTGTCTCTCCCTGCACAAACAAGCAATTCAAGATTTTGTGTGTGATGCCTAATTAATTCTAACACAGCGAATGTAATGAAATCTTTGAGGGGCAGGGCATAATACTATGAAGGCTTTAAAATTTCATAATATTTCCCTCTCATATTTGCATCTGATTACTGCCACCATGCATTCTATGTGTACTTTATCATCTAGTCGTTATTGATGCACTTTTTAGAGTGTGTTCTCAGTTATTCTCTTAGCATAGGTTCCTCTGCCTTGTCACCTAATGTACAGTTTTTTTGGAAGCTGAGACCATGCATGCCTTTTCTTCCTCAGTGATCATTTTACTGCAGTAAATGCTATTAAAGAACTTTTAACTGCTTTTAATTAATGAATGTATAAAAAAAATCTCTGGAATCTACAAGATGATGGGTCTTTGGTTATATGAAGAAAAGAAAAAACAGTAGCATTTACAAGGCTCAGCAAGTTAAAATATCTATCATTAAAATATGTCTCTATTTCCCATTATCTGGCTAGCCTATAGTGCTGACTAGCTTATTTCTTACCAGAGAAAATAAGTTTAAATCATAAGCATATTTAACTAGCAAGCATAAATCATAAATACTTTATAATCATAAGCATGTTGAACTCTGGTACCATTTTTACAGATGGCAGGGCTAAATGTGTGTGCTCCTCTAAGCATTAAAGAGGTAGACAAGCTCTTACTCCCCAATTCCCTCTTTAACTCAGGAAACTTAAATCATTTGTTTCTTGCACATAAAGGATTCTACAAAGTATGGACCTAGAGGAAGGTTTCAGATCTTAGGAAATATTTGGGTTTTGTGATTCATTCTTAATGGGAAAGAATGATGGAAGTGAAGGTTAAACACTGAAGCTATGTCCCCTTTTAAGGCAAAAATAGTGTTTCAGGAAGATAGTCAAATTCTAAAGAACAAGACTTTTTCAGAATGTATCTTTTTTAAAAAAAAACAAACATCATGGAATCCACATTTTAACAGATGTCCATCAGCTTTCAAAGAGTGTCCCCTAGGAGGCTGGTTCTACAGAAACAGTTTCAGATACGGCAAACAAAGTTTTCGTTGTAAAATACGTTTTAAGAAGTATTTTTAAAAGTGTAATAAAGCAGTAACACACACTGATATGCATTACAGGGCCAAATTTTAACATTTTGGAAGCCAGTAAGCATAATTTATGTACTCATTGATTTTGTTTTATTAAATAAGAGAAAGGTTTTATAAAAATCTTTTTATTGTAACATAAAAGAAAGGTACAGAAAACCACACAACACAAATGTGTAACTTAGTGAATTGTTACAAGGGGAACACTCTATAACAGCAGGCCAAGAAACAGAACTTTGCCAGTCACCCCAGGGGCCCCTTCATGTATCCCCTCCCTCTCCACTAAAATAACCATTATCCTGACCTACCGGAGGCACTTACTTGCATCTCTCTCTGGTTTTATCTCAGGTGATAAACATCATTTTACATAGAAAATCTTCTCTAACTATGAGCGTTGGTTCAGAAAAGTTATTTGTAAGTCTTTTAAATGATAAGTAGCAAATGACACACTGTAAGTGATTGAAACCCCCGTAAGCGATTGAAACCCCCATAAGTTCGTGATTGGGCAAAGTTCGTTGTGCTTTTGCTGTAGTGTGTGGCTGTGTCCGTAGCTATAATATCCACAATAACAATAGCATGTATGGAGTTTCATGCCGTCTAAGCATAGAGATTAGTTCTCCTCGACACTGTACGAGGTAGATTCTGTCATTGTTGTCCCCAGTTTATGTATGTGGAAACATACACGTGAGGTTCAGAGAGGTGAAATAACTTGCTGAAGGTCACACCATTAGTCAGTTGCAGAGCCAAGATTCATCTAAGGTACTGTGGCCCCAGCCTGTTCTACGATGAGGCTGTCTTGATGGAAGTTGAAGATGTGATGTGCAAGAATTTTGAGATTCCTTATGAGAGTTCGTTTATAAAGAAAAGGCTTTACGGCTTCAAGAAAAAGATGGAAAAATCACTGGCCTAGTTCAAAGTTTTCATTTTTACACGTGAAGAAATGACCCAGAAAGTATAAAGAATTCGTTCAAGGTCATGCAAGCAGTTGGTGGCAAAGTTGCGGCCATATCCCCAAATCTCCTGGCTGTTAAAATCAATGATCTTCACTTCATTCCATACCTTATGTGGAAAAAATGCATGTTTTCTAACCTGCATCTTTGCACCAACTGCATGAAGCAGCTTTGTCTCAAAACCAGTTTACAGCTGGGACACACCATCTACTCGCTTATTTTCTCAAGGTTTTAACTGGGAATTAAAAAATGTATATCTGAAGCTTGCTTTTCTGTCTCACTTATTGAGTGCCCAATCTGCAGACACACATGCCTAACACTCTTCTCCAAAGAATGTACAAGAATAACACATTTGACTGGTGTGGATGGCAGGTGAAAAAGAATTACTGGTGTAGCGTGTAGGCCCTTCAACATATTCACGGCCAATTCCGGATTATCCCAGCACAGATGGATCATGCAAAATCCCTCTTCTACTTCTTACTGGTGACCTTTAACTATTTGTGTTTGCAAATGCTTCTACCAGGGATTGGAAAGGAGAAGAGCAGAGAAGATGGAATTTGGTTTCTTGACTAGAATGTTAGATGTGCTGGGAAAAGGTTTGGTGGTTTTGCCACTTAAGAGTACAAGGAGACCATAGGATTCTCTCTGGATTGAACTTGTCTGGGATGCCCAATTTAGCCTTGAATATGAACAATCAGAAAGAAAGCAAACTGACGTAATGCAAAGAGTTTAGTTTGGAATTTGCTTTCTTAGGTTGAAATTCTATTAGCTTGTGCCTTGAGCAAGTTCCTCAACTTATCTGAGCCCCAGTTTCTTCCTTTTTAGAAGGGCAAGGTAGAGCTTCTTGAAAGCCAGTAACATCTGAAGCACTCAGCCCTTTGCATGCCATAAAGAGTTAGTAAATGGTACTTCCATTGGTTGTCTGTATCAATTCATCCGTACAGTGAAGAGGATGAACTGCTCCAAGGAAACTTTCCCACTTTCCTCTTTGGTATTGGTAGAGCTTAACTTGTTTGGGATCCTGCAAGCCTGGTGGGAACACCGTGGCCAAACCTACTGGTCTCCTAACTGCTTGTTTATTATCTTTCTACCTCGTTGTGCCATATTGGGAAAAAACAAATATTCCTCATTTACTTGAGTTCTGTGTACGTGACTGCTGAGTTGATTTGCTACAAACCAACTTATAACCTGAATGAACTTGCCAATTATTTTCTAAGAGCATTATTGCCATCATAATATAAGAAGGAGGTTCAGGACCAGGCACGGTGGCTCATGCCTTTTATCCCAGCACTTTGGGAGGCTGAGGTGGGTGACTCACCTGAGGCCAGGAGTTCGAGACCAGTCTGGCCAACATGGTGAAACCCCATCAGTACTAAAAATACAAAAATTAGCTGAGCATGGTGGTACATGACTGTAATCCCAGCTACTCAGAAGGGTGAGGCATAAGAGTCACTCGAACCTAGGAGATGGAGGTTGCACTGAACTGGGATTATGCCACTGCACTCCAGCCTGGATGACACAGTGAGGCCCTGTCTCAAAAAAAAAAAAGTTCAGTTGATGAAAATGTTTTAGAGGCTGAACAAATTCCCATTGAAGCATAAGTCTCCTGTTGTCCACCATGGATTGCAGACACTCAGACTTGTCACTGGGGGGGGCCAACTGTGAGAAGCTCCCAAGAGTTCCCTGTATGATGTGCATATTATTTTATGTTATATATAATTATGTAATATTACTATTTTAATCCTGGCTACCTTAAAGGAAAGTTAATAGGCCTCAGTATAGCTGAGATATAGACCATATGCAATATTGACTCATTCATTTAACAAGTATTTGTTGAACAACTATGATGTGTAAGGTACTGGGGATACAAAAACAAGACATAAAATCATTCCTATTTCATGGAGCTGACAATTTAATGGATTGGTAAATATTAAAACTGAACTACTATAGCTGGGCGTGGTGGCACATGCCTGTAATCCCAGCTACTCGGGAGGCTGAGGCAGGAGAATCGCTTGAACCTGGGCAGCAGAGATTGTAGTGAGCCAAGAATGCGCCACTGCACTCCAGCCTGGGCGACAGTGAGTCTCGTCTAAAACAAAACAAAACAACAACAACAAAAAAAACAAAAACAAAAAAACTGAACTACTAGACCATAAGAAATGCAGGAAGTATATCTTAGACATTTTCGAGTTGCACATATGTGGCATATAAGTCTGAACACAATGCATGTTTGAATGAAGGAATGTTTGAATGTTGTCATAAGCAGTGTTTTTTTTAAAGTAAACCCTTAGATTTCTAAAGCTGAGTGTTTTTACTAATCCCATTATTGTTTTCAAATTCTCTAATAATAATAACAGCTTAGACACTGAATTCAGTAACCACAGAGGCTGTTTATAATTTGTTGGTACTTTTTAAACATCTTTGAAAGCCAAACAAGCCCCTGACTTCTGGTCAATAATTCACTGTGTCTTTATGTATATACCTAGAGCGGTAACAATCATCAAAAGACCTGTGCACCAGCATGTGAAATATGGGGATCCTTACACAGTGGAATGTATAAAGATTGCTTACTCTGTAATTTTTAAAAGCCCAGTAACTCCTTATAAAGCATATATAGCATCTGAACAAGAAATATGACACTAAGTCTCGGATTAAATAATATCTTGGGGCCACTACCTTATGCATTTTCAGCAGTTTGGGAACTCCACTAAGTGCAGGTCAACAAGCTCAGAGCATCATTAATGAGCATCTGTCCCATGACCCAGCTGGAGACCCTTCCGATTATTCATTCCAGAAGCACATGCTGACACTGGGTTCAGCCCTCGTGGCTCTCTCACTCACAGTGGTCTTTTAAGACTGTAGAGAGGTCAAATCCTCCCACCCCCATGCCTTGCAGAGTGACTAAATGTTTTCTGGGTCTTACTTGCTTTGTAGCCCTGATAACTCTATTTTTAAAATTAAAGTAAACAAAAGAGGGCCCTAGCCGGGGAGCAGTCCAACCCAGAAGACTTGTGTGGAAAAGGTTAAAAAAAAAAAAGAAAAAGAAAAAGAAAAAAAGTCTTTTAAATGAGAACAGGCAGCTCTGCGGAGAAGAACTGGTTCGATTCGGCACCACTGCTGTTTCACCTGCTGACCTGGACTTTGCAGCCCAAGTTCATCCTTCCACTTCAAAGGCTGGGCCCCGAGCAGATCACACGTTTTCCTTGATGACAAATTAATCAAACTTGATTTCTTGGATGAGATGGATACAAAAGAACTACAACTCCCCGAGGCCCGAAAGTCAATACAGCCCTTCTGGCTCTGATTAGGGTAACAAAAGGATATCTGAGAGCCATCTTCCTCCCTACTCAGGCTGTGGGATGGAACTAAAAGCAAGCTGGGCTTGTAAAGGAGAAAGGCCTTATTAAAACACATTTCAGCTGCAACCAAGTGCACGGCGAGCCCTCCTGACAAGAGAAAATTACTTTTTAGTAGATGCTCACCTTTTCTCAAGAGCAAAGTTTCCACTTAGAAGAACCTAGAGGAAGTAGTATATTATGAATCTGAAATGTTTATAGATCTCCCCTTTTATGTTTCTGCTGTGAAGATGAGGTTAAAAAAAAAGAAATCGGCCAGTGATATCTGGCAAATGTTAGAGAGAGCCCACATTTGGTTAAGTAAATTTACTTCTACTGGGTTAAAAATGAAACTCCCCGAGTCCAGGGAATTTATGTACCTGTTAAGGTAGGACTAGGACGAGGTGAAGTAATGGCTTCAAAATGCAATGCTATGGGGCCACTCCGGCAGCCCACTCGTGTGAGAGGGCGAAATAAGCCTTCTGCTAAATCGGGGAGCGCAGGATTTCAATGCAAAACCCTCTTAGCAGCTTTGTCATCCGCCTGTTCTGCGGAGCATCCAAGGACATCGCTTGCATCCTTCTTGTGATTGCTCTATGGTCTATATTTAGAAGAATTGCTGTTGCACAAAATATGGTCCCCTGACTGTTCTGGGGGTGCTGCATGCCCTTCCCAAAAAGGCTTCCACGAAAAATGGAGGGTTTATACCTTTATAGCACAATTTTTAAAAGAAGGCCCTGATGAGTGTTTCCTTTCATATGTGGGCAGAATGCACAAATCTATATACCGTGGGATCCTATTTTCTAAGTTTGTGGGATCTGCTTCCACGCAGCCGCCCTGCCGCCCGGGGGGTGGGGAATGAGGTGACGGATGGTTAAGTATGCAGAGTGAAGTTGGGTCACATGGGCCCATCTCTCATTTCTGACACTCAGTTTGAAGATCCTTCAAGTGTCTTTCTGGTCCTGACAGGCAGTTTTCAAAATGTTTGTGGCATTCCAGGACGCTTAATAATTTAAAGCTGTATTTTAGATTCCAGCAATGAGCAAAATACTCGTGAGCTAGCCCTCCCCTGCTGCGAGCGGCTCCAGATACTGCCATGCAGTCTCCCACTCTTCTCTGACACGCCTGTACCTAGCCGCGGACAGCCAAGCCCCTTGTCTCTCTGCAACCCTCTGCTGGGCCCTCTCCTGCTCACCCCTTAGGGATGCTCTGAGGGTGAGCCAAGGCCCCCTCCTCCACAAATCTTGTTCTGAGCTCCCCAGCAGAGAAGAGCCTCCTTTCTTGCAACATAGAGGGTGCTTGGATTTTCTTTTAGCCTCCTCTATGGCCTTCTACCTATTCTGCATATAGTGTGTGTGGCCATTTCAAGTGTGGCACTAAATTGAGGGTTCCCAGGCCTTCTCCCACCTTTACGTCACACACAGCTCTGCACACAGAGGTTCATCTGTTGGTTGAGTTGAAGGAGCAACATTTCCACCAGCTCATCTGAGATCCCATCTTGGGAAACTCATTCTCTGCTCTTGGGGGATTGCTGTTTTGGTTTGCTAAGGAGACTGGCTTCCTCGGCCTTACACTCTAACTTGCTAGTTTTGTGACCTTAAGTGAACCACCTGACTTCTGAGTCTCAGTTTCTTCATCTGGATCACAGGAATAATGAATTCTCCCATCACAGACGGTGAAGATTAAATGAGAAAATGCACGCGAAGGGCCCTTCCATGCTATTCAGTGTTTCACTTGGGTAGATCTTGATATTAATGCTCATAGTACCACACAGTGGTCTAAGGTGGGCCTGTTTTTGAGATACGTGTCCAGTTGTTTTAAAATTACATTCTACAGTAGAATCCAGAAACCTTTCAATTTCCACAAAGCCCCCCTTGTTAAGGACAAAAGTCATACCTGCTCATTTTACCAAAAACAATACCAATAGCTAGCTCCCTCTCCCCACCAAAAACTTTTTTTTTAATTCCTAAGTCATACTCGTAGGAAATAACAGTGCTCATAGATATCTAAAGACATGGAAGAAAGTTGGGATACTTGGGGCTGAGGCCAGGGCTGTGCCCGGGGCCTTGGGGGTTTGGGGGTATCTGTGCAGTGGAGGAAATTTAAGAAGGAAGGATACTAAATGAGAAAAAGGAGGGGCAAAAGAAATGCCCGAGCTTTGTGAAGAGGCATGTGCCTTATCTCAAGTGGTACAACAGATAGCATTCATTTGCAACACCTGTTTCCTCCCCATGTTTAGGAAATTCTCTAAAGGAAATATAGCCCTCATGTTTCATTGGTGTGAGTATCTTCCTGGAAGACTTTGTACCAGGTGGTGAGGTTTGAGGACAAGTAGAATATGCAAGAGCCCCCTGACGTTCTACAGTTTAGAAACCCACCCATAGGTAATTAAGCAAGTCACTAGTCACGCTGATAGACAAATATTCCTTATCTTCACACCACAAGGCAGAAATGGTTGGCTCTGTAGAAATTCCATTGAAGGTTTGTGGTTTTAAATCCAGTTGTTATTCTTGGCAGTGTTGTGTCTTGTCCTCAGGGATGGTTTATGCCTCTTGTGTTTATACAGCAGAATTATAGTCACCAGGACAGGAGCTGTGCACTGTGAATAGTTTCTACTGGACATTTTGCTAGGATGTGTGTGTCAAATTCTAAGAGTGTAAAAATGAGAGTTAACTACTTTGATCGTCCCCTTTTTTTGTTGTTCTGCTAAATAATGTGTATCTCTTTGCCCATGTGGAGACCCCGGTCAGAGCCCTAGAGTGTCACTCAAAATAAAACGACAAAGGTTGAAGTCATGTTAGGCCTTCACTGGGGTTGAGTAGTTGAGAGGGTTGCCTGGTGTTACCAGAGGCTGAGAAGATTTCTGCCCATGAAAATGTATCAGTGACTTGTGATAACATGCTCTCCCTTCTATCAAATCTCAATAGCCACTTAATGTATCCATTTGTATATTTCATTCTAAACATAATTTTAAAATCTCATATGTTGCAGACAAAAACGATTAGTTCAAAAATTCAATTGTTGGGGGACCAAATGTATTTCCTTATCCATGATAATACAGGTTTTAAAAGCAGCTCCTTTTTTTTTTTAAATTATTATACTTTAAGTTCTGGGATACATGTGCAGAACGTGCAGGTGTGTTACATTTGTATACATGTATACATGTGCCATGGTGGTTTGCTGCAACCCCCAACCTGTCATCTACATTAGATATTTCTCTTAACGCTATCCCTCCCCTTCCTCTCCACCCACCAACAGGCCCCGGTATGTGATGTTCCCCTCCCTGTGCCCATATATTCGCATTGTTCAACTCCCACTTATGAGTGAGAACATGCGGTGTTTGGTTTTCTATACCTGTGTTAATGTACTGAGAATGATGATTTCCAGCTTCATCCATGTTCCTGCAAAGGACATGAACTCATTCTTTTTTAT